>OZ023323.1:4034064-4148709 GCA_964007375.1 Ophion obscuratus | reverse complement strand
ATCGCGAGTAGCGAAATTTGTTTCGCTACTCGCTACATTTGTATCGAGTAGCAACATTTTTTTTCGCTACTCGCTACATTTGTATCAAGTAGCGAATTTTTTTTTCGCTACTCGCTACATTTGTATCGAGTAGCGACATTTTTTTCGCTACTCGCTACATTTGGATCGAGTAGCGACATTTTTTTTCGCTACTCGCTACATTTGTATCGAGTAGCGATTTTTTTTTCGCTACTCGCTACATTTGTATCGAGTAGCGACATTTTTTTCGCTACTCGCTACATTTGTATCGGGTAGCGAGATTTTTTCGCTACTCGCTACATTTGTATCGAGTAGCAAATTTTTTTTCGCTAATCGCTACAAATGTAGCGAGTAGCGAAAAAAATTTCGCTACTCGATACAAATGTAGCGAGTAGCGAAAAAAATTTCGCTACTTGCTAGTAAAGTATCGAGTAGCGAAAAAATTTCGCTACATTTGTATCGAGTAGCGAACTTTTTTCGCTACTCGCTACATTCGTATCGAGTAGCGAATTTTTTTTCGTTACTCGCTACATTTGTATCGAGTAGCGATTATCGGTCGATACAAATTTTGGACATCTCTGCTCAGACACACACAGATATATAAAATTTCGCAAATTAATACTCAAAAATGAATAAAAATTGAATAAAAATTGAAAAAATAATATACATAAATAATAAAATATTTATACAATATTCAAGGGGTTCGAGGCGAGGTTACGTACGAGTCAGCATGGCTCGTAAATAACTTGCACAATACAAAAACTTTTATATAATCTCCGCTGCCCCTTTACAAGTTTCTATTGCTGACTCCACTGACTCTCTATTCCTTCTCCGCTGAGTTCACTGACTCTATATTGCTGACTCCGCTGATTCCACTGATTCTCTATTCCTTCTCCGCTGAGTTTGCTGACTTTATATTGCTGACTCCGATGACTCCACTGACTCTCTATTCCTTCTCCGCTGAGTTCACTGACTCTATATCGCTGACTCCGCTGACTCCACTGACTCTCTATTCCTTCTCCGCTGAGTTCGCTGACTCTATATTGCTGACTCCGCTGACTCCACTGACTCTCTATTCCTTCTCCACTGAGTTCACTGACTCTAGATTGCTGACTCCGCTGACTCTCTATTGCTTTTCCGCTAACTCTCTGCTGGCTCTCTGCAAGCCTTTCCTCAGCCTCTCCGTTGTGTCTCCAGAGGCACACACAGAGATGGCAAAAATTTAAAATAAAAAAAGAAGTGAATACGTATGCAGAGAGAGAGAGAGAGAGAGAGAGAGAGAGAGAGAGAGTGAGAGAAGGGGAGGAGAGGAGAGGTGAGGAAAAGTAAGTGATCGAATTATGAATTGGCAAGGAAATCAAAAGTAGCCTGAATGTTTATATTTTACTTTTTTTTATTTTATTTATCAATATGAAATGAAATATGTATGAAATGAAATATTTCGGCAATGGTGTCGTCATCCTTTAGTCTTCGGTGTGTTGACCCCGATTGAGATGGAACTGAAAAAAAAATTATTTTTTATTTTAAATTTTTGCCATCTCTGTGTGTGCCTCTGGAGACACAACGGAGAGGCTGAGGAAAGGCTTGCAGAGAGCCAGCAGAGAGTTAGCGGAAAAGCAATAGAGAGTCAGCGGAGTCAGCAATCTAGAGTCAGTGAACTCAGTGGAGAAGGAATAGAGAGTCAGCGGAGTCAGCAATATAGAGTCAGCGAACTCAGCGGAGAAGGAATAGAGAGTCAGTGGAGTCAGCGGAGTCAGCAATATAGAGTCAGCGAACTCAGCGGAGAAGGAATAGAGAGTCAGTGGAGTCAGCGATATAGAGTCAGTGAACTCAGCGGAGAAGGAATAGAGAGTCAGTGGAGTCATCGGAGTCAGCAATATAAAGTCAGCGAACTCAGCGGAGAAGGAATAGACAATCAGTGGAATCAGCGGAGTCAGCAATATAGAGTCAGTGAACTCAGCGGAGAAGGAATAGAGAGTCAGTGGAGTCAGCAATAGAAACTTGTAAAGGGGCAGCGGAGATTATATAAAAGTTTTTGTATTGTGCAAGTTATTTACGAGCCATGCTGACTCGTACGTAACCTCGCCTCGAACCCCTTGAATATTGCTTAAATATTTTATTATTTTATGTATATTATGTTTCAATTTTTATTCAATTTTTATTCATTTTTGAGTATTAATTTGCGAAATTTTATATATCTGTGTGTGTCTGGAGACACAACAGAGAGGCTGAAACTGAATGTATATAGAGAGGCATTCCGGGGCACGTGTATCATGCGAGGTTATGTACGAGCCATGCTACTCGTACATAACCTCGCTTCGAATGGCTCGAATATTTTTGTTTCTTAAAACGTTATTTAAAACGTTCAAATATATATCAAGAATACATACCTTCGTTAGCTGGGGGGTTTGTCGACGATTTATCCACTGCGGGATCCATTTTTTGGAATTGTCATTTATTCCCGCATTAAAATAATACACTACCGCAAAGAACTATCAAAAACAGCACCAACAAAGAACGATAATATAATTCACTTTAAAAATTCGCACTGTTTAACGGATAGCACAAAATTTGCCACGAGGCACGACGACACAGTACGAACTCGCACACACACACAGAGCTGTGCCAGCTGTGGGCTCACACGTACACGGGCAACCGCTACGAATAGAACGGCGCGCATGCGTGCACGCGATCCTACCCCCTCTCTGCATTGACTCGCTCGCTCTCACTCGCACTCACACGGCTCATGCATCATTCTCTCTCTCTCTCTCTTCTTCTATTCCTTCATTCTCTTGTCCGGTGCTACAACGCGGCTGGGGGCGGGGCCTAATACAGTCGCATTAGAAGTATTCACTTCAAAAATAATTTTTTTTTCAGTTCCATCTCAATCGGGGTCAACACACCGAAGACTAAAGGATGACGACACCATTGCCGAAATATTTCATTTCATACATATTTCATTTCATATTGATAAATAAAATAAAAAAAAGTAAAATATAAACATTCAGGCTACTTTTGATTTCCTTGCCAATTCATAATTCGATCACTTACTTTTCCTCACCTCTCCTCTCCTCCCCTTCTCTCTCTCTTTCTCTCTCTCTCTCTCTCTCTGCATACGTATTCACTTCTTTTGCGTGTCGAACCCACACGCACCCTTTTTTTCTTAATGAAAGTTTAATCAACGTATTCTCATCGAAATAAATCGTAGTGTACATTTTATTCTCGTGTTCGGAAAAAACTTCCCTCTCATCCAGAAAAAAAACCAACAATAGTTGATCATACCCATCGATACCGTTTCATCCAGTTTTACTGTTTTTAGTGCAATTTGCACTTTAGTTGTGTGTAAAAATTGCAAGAAAGACATCAAGTTCAATGAAGCTATTTCACGGGGGTTAGGATTCAAAATTGCTGTGTCATGTGAGTGCGGTGTTTCATGCGTGGATTCTGGATCGATGATTGGTAATGCTTATGAAAGCAATCGTCTTATAGGGTTCGTGATGCAACTTGTAGGCGTCGGTATCAATAGACTAAATCTATTTTGTGGCTTGATACATCTTCCTAAAAAATTTCATAACAAAACTTTCGCTGGATGCTTTGAAAATGTAGCCAAAGCTGCTAAAACCGTTTATGAATGGAGTACACAAAAAGCCGTAACTGAGGAGAGAGCTGAAACCTTAGGGAATCAAGGTTCAGATATTAATTTGACAGTTTCCGAAGATGGCACATGGAAAAAACGTGGCCACACTTCGCGTTTCGGTGTCACAAATCTTGCATATAAATTCAGCAAAAAAATCATCGATTCAATCGTAAAATCGACGTATTGTAAGAATTGTGAAGTATGGGGAAAAAAGATACTCATCTTGAAGAATACGAAGAATGGCTTGAAGGATATAACGATTGCGATGTGAATCATATTGGATCGGCTGGAATACTGGAGGTTGATAGTGTGAAGGAAATGTTTAGTCGCTCAATCGATCAATATGGAGTATACGCGCTATATTGGCGACGGTGGTAGTGCCACATACAACGGTTTATTGAATTTAAACCCGTACGATGTGCATGTAGAAAAACTAGAATGCTACTTACTGAATGTTGATGAAACGTATCAAGAAATTTGGGCTACCTTGCATCATTTGTCTTCAACAGACGAAAATCCGAACCACGGCACCCTGCAGGTGCGAATAGCTGGTGCTCATATCATCGCGCGAAACCTGAAGGAATAGACGTATCAAAGTTCAAGTCTGATTATCTGCCATTTGACAAGGATGTTACGAAATCTTTGGTACTTATTTATACTGACTTGAGTTCAAGGGACTTACTAGAGCGATGCGAAGGAGGGAACACGCAGAATAACAATCGAAATTATAACGGCTTGCTCTGACACTTTGCTCCAAAGCACCTTCATAATGGATTCGAAACGACCAAGCTCGCTTATTTCCTTGCAGTCTCAATATTTAACGATGGTTTTTATGCTATTCTAAAAATGCTGCAAGTAATGGACGTTATCATCGGTCCTGTTACAAAAGAGTATGCCATGGAGGGAGATGACAGCCGGATCAACCGCGCGGATTTACGTCATGAAGCATCCTCAAAAGAGGGACAAACAGCTCAGAGAAAAGCTTCAGCCTCTCAGCAGGCATTATTCGAGGAAGAGGAGGGTCCATTGTATGGGCCAGGTATAGCTGATCAGCATCAGTTTTTATGATAAATATTATTTTATCTTGCAAAAATCGATAGTTAAATCTTTAAACGCGTTTTTCTCAAGATAAGATTTTTCAAATTTGCTGAGTGACTTGAAATTTGAACTGGCTACTCTTGAATATATTTACTCTGCAATGACGTAGGATATTTTTGATTCGATGAAAATTGACGATTTGGCATTGAAAAAAACGACCATTTTATAGGCAAGAAAACCGACTTTTTTCATAACTACGCCATTTTGTTAGATTTTGATATTTTACGAAAATTCTACGTCATTGTACAGGAAATGCCTTCTAGTTTAACGACATTTTTCATTTATCGGTTTCAGCTACTTAATCGGCCGAAATCATGTCATCAGTGGAGGAACTTTTTTTGCGCCTCTGAAGGCAGCACATCAGTCGCTTGGATCTCAATATTTTTCTATGAAAAAAATGATGTAGTATAGGTCAAATATAGAGTACTTTTCTCCCGAAAAATTCTCGAAAATCCCCCAAATTTTCAACCTTCACACTGGTATAGCCCCTTAATCTTCGTGGCACTATAATATTTAGAATAATACTATTTACTGATAAAGCTTACAATTAACCGAGAATCCATGTAGGCAGGTGGAGCACATGTTGCATGGGACAATTTGATGAAGTGGATTTCGACATGTGCTGCAGAAAACTCCACTCAGCGCCTTGAAACGTTTCCTGTAGTGGCCCCGCACGGCTTTTGCTTCCGCTAACATTTCTCGGTCTTCGAGAAAGCATGAAGTGCAATACCTTGCCCTTTCATTCATGGTCACATAGAAATCATTTATACAGAATACAGCTCTCGAATTGAGAATACGATGACATTGCAAGTCCAGTCTATATTTTTGCACATCATGGTTTTCACCATCACAGTCACTTTCATAGCCTGAATCGATTAATTCGAGATCATCCCTCAGTTCATCTATGTCCATGGCATCTATTTCATTATCACTGTCGTCGTAGTCATCGTCGTCGTAGTCATCGTCGTCGTAGTCATCGTCGTCATCGCCGTCGTCGTTGTCGGCGATATTGTTCACTAGAAGCGCACCAATGTCTTTAGGCACAGAAGGGAATCCGTTTAAGGCATCTGGGCACCATGTAATTTTTTTAAATTTTTTCTAATAAACCCTGAACTGTTAAGACCAATTTAAGCCATAGTACGTATTGAAAAACGCAAAATTGACCAAGGTACAGTAGTTTTTCGGCAGGAAGGTTGAGTCGCTACGGGTGGGCGACCGTGCGCTGAATAACCGCACATTTACTTTTTTTTCCGATTATCTCGAAACTACATTTTTTGAACTGGTACTATCGAAATATCGTAAACTATCGGTTCGATTGCTTTCAAATTTCTACACAATACTTTTAGATACATTATCTAAAATGTCACGCAGAATTTTTGTGATAACTTGATTAGTTTTTGTTTTATTATTGTTTTTGCTCGAAAAATGTCGGTGAAAAATACAAATTTTTTTCTTCGGCTCACCATAATTTTTATAATGGTCGAAAAAAAACCGCTACGCCACATGGTAGCGACACTACTCACGAATGAGCTGATTTTTTTTCAGACGTGACATGACCGGCTAACAGCTGGGACAACGACCGCGCGTATCATGCGGAGGGCTTCCGCGGCAATGTGCATAACGGCGCCATTTTTTAATATTTTGAACGGAAATTTATTAACGTTATTCTTAAAGCCCTTTCTGACGTTGTGTAAAAAAATAAAAATATTCGGGCCCATACTTTCGAGTGTTATTTTTTTTTAAATATACCCATTTTTCGATCGGCCAAGGTGGCCAGACGCCTTAAGCAAGTGATACACATGCTGCTTAGAACAATATCATGGAGTGGATCTCGGCAGTTACTGCAGAAGGTCCCACTCATTACGTCGTATGTCTCTCAGTAGTGACCACGCACTGCTATCACTTTTTCAACCATTGCACCCATGCCCAATATGCACGTCGTACAACATTTCACACCACGAGATGGAATGAAGTAATGGTAATTGACGCAATAAACAGTTTGTCGGTTGAGATTATGAAGAATTTGCAGGTCGAGTCTGAATTCTTGCCTACCATGGTTTTCATCATAATCACGTTCACAAACGCATTCATTGACTTCGAGTCACTGTCCAGTTCTTCCTCTTCTTCTATCACTTCCATCTCATTGTCATCATCGTCGTCGCTGACAATATCGATCACTTCAATTTTACGAATTTGATCAACCATAGCGTCGTCGTCGTCATCGCTGACAATATCGATCACTTCAATGTCGCGGATTTGATCAACCATTGCGTCGTCGCTGACAATATCGATCACTTCAATGTCGCGGATTCGATCAACCATCACTCTTGGAAATTGGAGGGACTAGACTGGTGCAAAAACGACTACCCGACTCCTTTTAATTATGGGATCCTCTTTGGATGCAGTATGGTGGGGATAAGTTGCTCATTTTCTTTCTTATTTAAACATTGAAAAACAAAGGGGAAACGCTTTTTTTCACATT
Organism: Ophion obscuratus; assembly: GCA_964007375.1. Taxonomy (NCBI): domain Eukaryota; kingdom Metazoa; phylum Arthropoda; class Insecta; order Hymenoptera; family Ichneumonidae; genus Ophion; species Ophion obscuratus. Next base: position 4,141,474 of record OZ023323.1, on the reverse strand, counting down.
TTTCTCATCACATATACAAAATAGTGAAGACAGGTGTACAAGCAAATATACCTTCTAAGATACCTCATCCAGGCTAAGGGTGAACGAGAAGATTTTTTCTCAACGTCCTTTTTCTTTGCCATCTCCAGAGTGGGGGGTTATCAGAAAAGAAACACTCTATCAGTAGAGGCGGAAGCTGACCTACTAGGGCTCAATCTCCACAAAACCGCCTTCGGCGAGAGCACATGGGAAAATCAAACAAGTGATTATGATGTTTTCCTTACTATCGCTGGAGGATTAAATGAGGTAAAGTAAAACTCCATTGGTAAAGGCAGATGTTGACTTGCTAGAATTTAGGAATTTTACGATCTCCGCAAAACCACATTTGACGACGGCGTGTGGGAAAATCATACAGGTGATCGCCATATTTTTTTTAGAATCTCGGTTCCCTGTGTATGAATAACTTGAGCGCAGACGCCATAGCGGGTTACAGCCTGTTTCTCTCACGTTCCTGGTATCCCATTAAACATTTCAGTCTATATACTGGCAATCTTTATATTTTCCATCGAGATACAGGTTTACTTTACATTTTCCGCCGTGTACGCAACTCACACTTAAAAACTCCACAATATGCTCCCCTCCTCATATCTATATTAATCGTTCTATATTTTTGTTCATGCTCTATTTCCACTGTGGTACACATTGCATTACAAAAGTCTGATGTGAGAGGGTTTACTATTGGACTTCTAAGATAGTCAGTCGAGGATAAAGACGGAAAATGATTTTTCTTGAAAAGTTGTGGACGGTGTGACCGCGGCTCGGAAAATTGAACCATTCGGAGTCGAGCGATCAACTCGCCCGTATCTTTTTTTTTCGTCTTACTTCAACCATTTTTTGTTGAAAAACTTACATATAAAAATGTCTGGCGACATATCAGAAGCAAGATTACGAGAACGAGCCGCCCTTATACATTCAGTGGAAGAGTACAATGTGTGGCAGCATCAATACAATGAATTCGTTGAGTTGTTGGAAAATCAAAGCCGTAATAAACGCCAGCGATTATCGATTGGATATCGACAATCATTAATCACTCAAATAGCGCTACTTGAAGGCTAAAAAAACTCAGTGCGTCAACGTTTCCTTCATGAGGATGCGAGATGTGGTGCGGAGAAAGTGGTTTGATTTGGCGGAACATTAAAAAGGCAATTGAAAATCGTGTATTGATGGTTTATGTGCACTTTTGGGTAATGAAAGGTTCAGTCATCAATCGCCACCATATTGTCCCACGTCAATTTTTCGAAGATGCCAGGGACATGGTGCTTTTACATGTGAAGAACATTGTTGAGGAACATTTACGTGTAAAGGTTAATACCACGTTCAGCGGTGAGTTTGTGCTAGGTGATAAGCATGCAAACAAAAGTGTCAATACGAAAAACTTTGAACTTTTCCAGACATCTGATTTGAACGAGTGGTATGAGCAACGTGTTGTCGAACCCACTCTAGCATCTCTTGATGATTTTCAAGAACGCGATAGTGGGTGGACTTTGTTCAAAATTGGATATTGAACCATAAGTGTGAATAAGTATAATCCAATGCGCGCCGGGTGCCACTAGAAATTGTCGAAGGAAATAATGATGAAGCGTGCCATTGTGAATGTCAAGTCCAATGACAATGCATGTTTTGCAGGGCCCGTGATCGCGTCTCTATATCCCGCCGAAAGAAACATTGCCCATCCATCTTCATACCCTCATTATTCAACAATAGTCAATCTACAAGATGTTGAATTCCCAGTGACTATACCGCAAATCAAGAAATCTGAGCTTCAAAACAATGTATCAATCAATGTATATACCATCACCACCACCAATAAAAATAAAATTGTTCCAATACGGGTGTCCCAGTCCAAGAAGGAAAAGCATATCAATTTGCTATACGTACAAGATACGGAGGACAACAATGTGGGACATTTCGCTGGGATCAAAAACCTGTCGAGGCTTGTGAACGCACAGCTCAACGTAAGCGGCCATCAAAAATATATATGGGTACGGTATGTAATAGTTATCGCAACAAATATACACACATATATGTGTGTGTGTATGCAAGAATAATTAAAACATATACTAGAATGCATAAAAAATATGCTAGAATAATTGAAACATTTAAAATAATAATTTTTAGTAGGTGTTTGCATTACTTATCGTGGGAGGCTAAACTGCAATCACATGAGGTTGATTGTAGCGCGATAAACAACTGTGCCATCCGTCTACCGAACGATACCAATAAGTGGCTCCAGTTCGGAAACTTCAACCGGAAAGAACGACACCCCATCATCGTGTATGCCGATTTTGAGTGTGTATTAGCAAAGTCTGACGAGAAGAACGCGACAAAAGATATATGTCATCAGCATGAAGTATTTAGTATTGGTTATTACTGAATCGCTTTCTTCGTATCATTCACGTCACAATGCTGACTCCATATCATTATGTGTAAACGAACTTAAAAACCTAGCATTACGCCTCCAACACGAACCGAGTGGGCAAGCTTGCGAAACGCCACTCACAATGAGAAGGCAATGAGTACGTTGAGCGTCGACGCTTGAGACAAGAGCGGCCGTAGCTAATACGTAAGACGACGGACTGGCACTCTGAAAGTTCATGGTTCGCGTCCCCATGCTTATTTTTAATTAAATTTCTTTTTTAAATTTTATAATCTCTCATAAGACTTTGCATGTGCAGGTAAATAAGAAAATTCGAAAATATGTATTACTAGATTTATTTATCTATTATATTAAAATAATTAATCCAATAATGAAGTCACAATTACATAGCAAAATAATATTGTATAACAAATAGTTAATCTAATAATCAAGTCACAATTACAAAGCAAAATAATATTGTGTAACAAATAATTAATTTATTAATCAGGTCAGGATAAGAAAGCAAAATAATATGGTATAAAAAGTAAATAATTCATCTAATTCACACTTGCAAATTTCGCGGCAGGTAATTATTCGGATTCTTCTTCTATCAGATCGGTATGTTGACAAATTAGAGGGTGGAAACCATCGTAAAAGTAAGGGAAGCACAAAGGCTTACTACACCATGAACATACGTTAAACGCAATACCACCGCAACCACATTTAACCTTGTGGATTCTATCAGGAAAGCAAACTTCGTTTACATTCTGAAAAACTGTCCTATTTGGCGTTAATTTGGCTGCAAACAACGCATACTTTAGCACATCTTCAAACATAGGCGCCAGCAATTGATGGCGGATTAAAGAATGTATTTTGAGTGCATCGTCTCTGCTATTTATCTAGCGATCTTTCAATAAATGAGTACTATTTTGGAGTCGTTTGATAAAAATTTTCACCTGCCGGTAGAAATAGACGTCGCCCGGTTGGGAATAAGGTGTACAACCTGGCGGAATAATTTTCAATTGGCAGGTCGGATCGTTGTCCTCATTAACGAATGTCGAGTCAAACATGGAAGAAATAGTTTGGCCTCCCCACGAATCAATTATTAAAAGAAAATCCTCTTGCTTCACGTACGGCTTTAAAGCTTTCTCAAAAAAATCCGCGAATTATTGTGAAGTTAATTTCCCCGATTTCGATGCAGTGACGATAATATTTTTATAAATGCCAGTCAGTTCGTTGATACATGTTTAAACTCGTGGCCCAAACTTACCAGTTTGTTCTTGTAAACAAATGAACACATGTGGAAGCAATTTAGCAGAAGGTGGCATACCATACTGCGCGGTGTATAAATGGGTTACTTTATTTAAATCTCCCAAATATACGTTAACTGTTATATCTCCCATGTGTGTCAGCGTTCGATTTATACCGACACGGTATTCACAACCAGTTTGATCTGTATCGATCCCGAAATCTGGATCGTAGTTTGGAATGACTTTCGACACTTGCTGTTGGAAAAGTTTTGTAAATTCCATGAGAGCCTCCGGTGATCTCATTTCTGTTTGTTTGATATATTTGGTGACCTTTCGTTGTCGAATCCGATGTTTTCTTTTGAAATCGTTCACGCACCTGGCTGATGCAGTAAAATCGAAGTTGCATATTGCATCGCTGCAGCTAATTACCACTGTTGGAGCGTTCGCGTGGTAACAGGTATCATACTTTTTCGTGCTTAGAAAAATCGATCGTAAGTCCACTTCTTTATTATTTCCCATTTTTAAAAACTGTTCCTCCGTTTTCAATGTCGTTTTCCCAAATTTTCAGTTGGCCTTTGCGTTTTAACACAGCACCTCCGGTCTTTTGTAGAGTTTTTACGTACCACTTCGGATGTTCCCTCGCCATATTAACAATTTTTATTTTCGTGTCTAATGGAATGTGTGTAGTGACAAGAGGTTTTTTTGGGGATGGACAATTATTCACTTGGCGCAGACTCTGAAGATGACGTCGATGAAGATTTGATTAGTGAATAATCGGGGAATGTAGCAGTCATTTGGCCTTCCTAAAAATTTTCCATCTTCTCATCTTCCAAAAATAATTCCCCCGTTTCTGTCAGGTCCGCATTTTCTATGGTCGTTATTATTTGTTCGACCGTCTTCTCGGCGAGAACGGTTGATTTTATCGAAGGATTTTCACTTCCGATTTCGAAAACGATATTCTTTCGACGCAAGGATTCAACACATTCATACACGGTATCAGTGACGTCTTCTTTTGAATGTTGAAACTCGTAATCATTTATTTCACTCTCCGAAGGAGCTGGATTGCCGGCTCCAGAAGTACTTGGACGGCCTTCCATTTTTGCACGAATAATATTTTCATAGTGAATAATACGTCTTGGCTGGTCGAGACTGCAGTGAAACTGAAGACATAGGCTCTATATAGCAGTATGGATTACCAGACCGAAAACTGGTCTTTACCTGTGACGGACCAATGAAAAACACCCCTCCAGCCGAACCTTGTCAAGAAATGAGTACCTGGAATGAAACAAAGACAAGTATTGCATTTATATTATTAACATGCACATGCAAAGTCTTATGAGAGATTATAAAACAATAAAAACGTTGATTTAAAAAAAAGCATGGGGATGCGAACCATGAACTTTCAGCAGAGATTAGTAGGGAGATGTACAACGCTCCCCTTTTCGGCGTGCCTTGGAAATGGCGCTAAATCGCGGCAGCGAGTTCGGGAATATGATTTTGTGTGCATCGCCTCTGTCGAGGTTGCAGATTCCCTTGTAGCCGCGCGAGTCGTGAGCACCGCTCAAATCGATAACGCAGTCAGTGTGCACACGAATGGGTAGCTCCGTGGAGGAAAAGTCTCTGCCCCTCGCTTACTCGACAGGCGAACGGAGCGAGGTATTCCGTGCGATCGAGCTCGACATATGTATTGCGGATTGGAATATGCATTAAATGAATTTCAAAGGGAAAAACATGTATAGAGAAAATAGTTGTCTCTCGGTTGGCTGTTTATGCCGAGAATGTGGGTTAACAAATTAACGACGAACCGCGTTGAAAAACAAAGCGCCGAAACGACCGGGAAAGGTTAAAAAAGAAATCTTGAGCCTTTGCCGCGGTCGTTACGGCGTTTTTTTCAACAGTAAACATTATTAATAAGCGTGTATAATAAATGCTATTTTATACTCAATGAGCATCGTGGCTGAGTTGGCAGCGTGACAGGTTGACGATGCTTGCGGTCCGGGTTCGATCCCTGGTTAATCGACACTTTTTCTTCATTTTATATTCAAAACATTTCGAACTTACTCTCGCTTTAGCTATTCTCGCCTATCCAGGCATTATTTATGATATGTAATATACTTTTATCAAGCGATAAACCATTATCATAATGCTCTATCGCTTGATGAATGTATATGAAAATGAATATAATAATACGAATATAAATATATTTCCGCTTACTTTTATGAATTACAATTTATTTGGCATAGCGACGGGTGTGAGTAAAGCGCAAACAATTTTTTAGAAGATAAGTTGTAATTTAGATTTATTATTTATATTTAAATTAACGTACAAAGTAATAAAATAAGCGGTCAGAGTGCGCGATAAATTCTTCGACACTGAAAGATAACTAATTAAAATAATAATGATATCTAATTAAAATAACTAATCAAATAAGAATTAATAGTAATAATTATTATAAAAAAGCACTTAGCGCTGGGAACGATCCCGCGCCCCTAGCGCAAATTTTCTTCTGAAAAATTCCGATTTTTTCCGGCAAATTTTTCCGAATTTTTCTATGAATTGGAACAAATATGAAGAATTCGGAATTTTGCAGACAATTATTTTTACGCAAACATCCGAATTTCTCCGAATTTTTTCGAAGTTTTCCGAATATTTCATCATTTTAATTACGATCACGGGAAAATGTTGGAAATTATATGAAGGCTCTAAGGGGTAACACCACTGTAACGGCCCTACGGGAAGCGTATTTTTTTATATTTTTTTTGGTGGAAAAAAATGTGATAATCAAATAAAACTTGCGGTATTTATTGAGCATATATTTAAGTATATTGCTGGATATTTTTATCCGAAAATATTACAAAATGGCGACACTGCAGCAATTCTTCCGCAGCATGTCGAAACTCTACGGCACGCAGTATATCTGTGCCAATTTTAATACAAAAAAAAGAATTTTGTTTTGTTAAGGCCTGCATAGACTACGACACTTATTGCGACACATATGTCTGACACTGATGTCCGTTCTGTTCACACATAAGACGGTTTCAGTGTCCCAGAAAGTGTCTGTACTGTGATGTCGCTACACAAGTGTCTCAGATGTTCACACACAAAACTACTGACACGTCTGCGGTACCCGTTCGGACGCCATGGAGAAACGCCGTGCGGCGGCAGCCGTAATTTTGTGCGCTGTTATTAAGGGGCTATACCAGTGTGACACTTTAAAAAGATCGATTTTTTTGCCTTTTTCGACAGTTTATTTTTTCAAGAATATCATTATCATTTATATTATATGTGTCAATATCATTTTATGTTGCAAAAATCGATAGTTAAATCTCTAAACGCATTTTTCTCGAAATAAGATATTTCAAATTTGCTGACATTGTAACTCAAAGAGATCTGATTGACTTGAAATTTGAACTGAGTACTCTTGAATATATTTACTCTACAATGACGTAGGATATTTTTGATTGGATGAAAATTGACGATTTGGCACTGAAAAAACGACCATTTTATAGGCAAGAAAAGAGATATTTTACATAACTACGCCATTTTGTTAGATTATGATATTTTTCAAAAATCCTACGTCATTGTACAGGAAATACCTTCTAGTTTAACGAAATTTTTTCCTTTTTCGGTTTCAGCTACTCAATCAGCCGGAATCATGTCAGCAGTGGAGGAACTTATTTTTGCGCCTGCGAAGGCAGCGCATAAGTCGCTTGGATCTCAATATTTTTCTATGAAAAAATTATGTAACATAGGTCAAATATATTTTTTATTTTCCAAGAGATTTAATTGAGTACTTTTCGTCCAAAAAATCCTAAAAATCACCCAAATTTCCAGCGTTCACACTGGTATAGCCCCTTAAGCTGTGTTCTTAAATTATAAATTTTTCTGCCGACTTTAGCCGATATTGTGCCAAACTGTTCCGCCAAGCATCGAAGTGCTGCCTGTTTTTTTACTCTATTTTTATAATCAGCACAACATATTTGCCAAAGTTAACGCAGTCCTTTCACAAAAAATATCAAATTTTTAATGCTCTCCTTGCTCCACGTAATGGCCATTTTTATTTAACGCGGGTCGCGAGTGTCTGGATAATTTCGCGCCGGTTCGAAAACTTGAACACTGCGGCAGACACTCCGACACAACCTGTTCACACGGCGCTCGGCGCGACACCTAGCGAGATGTCGCAATAAATGTCGCGAGATCAGACAGTGGGGTTCACACACAGACACTCGATGTATACATTGAGTGTATACACCAAAGTGTCGTAGTGTAAACCTACCTTTAGGTCTAGATGAACATTTTTAGTCAAATGCTCGGCAATTACTCAAAAATCAATATTTCTAAAATCCCCTACGTGGTTCACTAGCTACACTCATCTAGATTTGAAAAAAAAAATATTTTGTCCAGATTAAAATTGGCACAAGTTATACTACGTGCCGCATAGCACCTTAAGCACATGCCTCGGAAGAATTTGCTGCAGTGTCGTCATTTCGTAATATTTTCCCATAACATTTTTTTGCAATATACTTCAATATATGCTTAATAATTACAGGCCACTACAGTGGTGTTACCCCTTAAGGAAAATAATGTTTGCAAACATTTCGGAAATTCATTATTTCTCACGATTATGAAAGATAAAAAAATGTGTTTTTTTTTCGAAAATCTCATTTTTTCATCTCTAAATTTTCTTCGAATATTTTCGCAGCCATTCACTCAGGTCACAGGAAAAAGAGAAATTTCCGGGAAAAAATGAGGAATCATGAATTTGCAGTAAAAAAAATGTGTTTTTGGGAAATAGACCAGAACTTGAATCTGTTTTAAATCATTTTTTCTTCGACAATCTCAGATACGACTAACATATGAGAAATTATGAAAAATTTGGAGAAAAATTTGCACTAGGGGCCCCCTGCGGACCGAAGCCAGGAACGCTATCAACGGACCGTCTCATCGCTTGTAGAATATGTGCACTTTCTGGTACTTACGATTCGCGGCCGGAATGATAGTAGTGAAGCTATGCTGGTTCCCCTCATGTAGGAATCTACTTTACCGACGGTCGCTAAGGTAGATTCCAGCAAGTCCCCAGAAATTTACCGACGGCAGGTTCCGACCCAGACATGGTTCCTGTGGGAATCTACCTTACCGACGGTAAATTCTGACCCAAACATGGTTCCTGTGGGAATCTACCTTACCGACATACCGACAGGAAATCGGCGGGAAATTCAAAAGACCTTTTGGCGGGAAATTCAAAAGACGGGGGGGGGAATATCTTTTGGCGGGAAATTCAAAGGCGGAGACCTTTCGGCGGTAAATTCAGAGCGGATACTTTTCAGCGGGAAGTACGAGAAAAACGACGCTCTTGGCGGGAAATTGAAAAGACCGCGCGGAGACATTTTGGTGGGAAATTCAAAAGAGGGGGAAGACCTTTTTCGGCGGGAAATTCAAAAGCGGAGACCTTTCGGCGAGAAATTCAAAAGCGGAGACCTTTCGGCGGTAAATTCAAAGCGCGGATACTGTTCAGCGGGCAGTTCGAAAAAAAACTCTTAGCGGGAAATTCAAAAGAGGGGGCCTTTTTCGGCGGGAAATTCAAAAGCGGAGACCTTTCGGCGGGAAATTCAAAAGCGGAGACCTTTCGACGGTAAATTCAAAGCGCGCGCGGATACTTTTCAGCGGGAAGTTCGAGAAAAAAAACCTCTTGGCAGGAAATTGAAAGACCGCGCGCGCGCGCGCAAAAGTTTCCCCTATGAGTACGTCGACTCACTTGCCAAATTGAACGACACCGAGCAGCTACCGTCGAAAGAGAAGTTTCACAGTACACTGAACGACTGTGACATCTCGGACGAAGACTACGAGCACGCCAAGAGAGTGTGGAGTGAGTTCAACGTCGCCAACTTGGGCGAATACTCAGACCTCTATTTGAAGACCGACGTACTGCTCTTAGCTGATGTCTTTGAGAATTTCCGCAACGATGCCATCAGAGCCTACGGCCTAGACCCCGCGCACTACTACACACTGCCAGGCTTCTCGTGGGATGCTATGCTCAAATACACTCATATTCAGCTGGAACTGCTTACCAATGACATGCACATGTTCATTGAGCAAAGAATACGAGGTGGGGTGAGTCAGAGCTCGAACCGTTACGCCCGTGCCAACAACAAGTACATGAGCGACTATGACGCAAGCGAGGAGACGAAGTATCTCATGTACTTCGACGTGAACAACCTCTACGGCTGGGCAATGACGCAGTCGCTCCCGTACGGCGGTTTCCAGTGGGTTGACAACGTCGACTTCCTCAACGTGCCAGACGATTCGCCGGTCGGGTATGTCCTCGAAGTCGACCTGCAGTACCCGGAACGTCTCCACGACGCACACAAGGACTTACCTTTGTGTCCCGAGCACAAGAGCGCCCATGGCTCAACGCAGATCAAACTCATGACGACACTCGACCCAAAGAACCGCTACATCCTACACTATCGTAACCTGAAACAGGCCCTCGAACACGGACTCGAGCTCAAACGCGTCCATCGAGTCTTGAAGTTCAAGCAGAGTGTATGGTTGAAACCCTACATCGAGCTCAACAGCGAATTGCGCAAGAGGGCGCGAAACGACTTCGAGAAAAATCTCTTCAAGCTCATGTACAACGCAGTGTTTGGCAAGACTATGGAGAATGTGCGCAAACACGTTGATGTCAAGCTCGTGAAGAACTGGGGCGGACGTTACGGAGCCGAAGCACTCATCGCCAAGCCCAACTTTCACAGCTGCTCCATCTTCGAGGAGAACCTCGTCGCCATACAGCTCACCAAGACCGAGGTCTACCTCAACAAATCCATCTACGTCGGCCTGAGCGTATTGGACTTGTCGAAGATCCACGTATACGCCTTTCACTATGACTACATGAAGCGAGAGTTTGGTGATCGCTGCAAGCTCCTGAGACCTGAGACAAGTCACAACGAAATACGGCCTGAGAACTGTAACCACCCTCGACGACGAGTGCCAAATCTTTCTGCCTAAACGCATCGCAGACGCGTTCGTGAAGGATCCGAAGATGTACGAGCACATGGTGCAAACAGCCACGGACGGGCAATTGCTCCTGAAGTACTTGGGCGGCAGCGAGGCCAAGATGAATCAAATAGAATTCTGCATCGATCATAAATAACGTGAAATGTTTTTTATTGCAATAAATGTTCAAACCCATTTACAAATCGGTCTTGTTTAACCAGCTATTGTGCGAACTATCGAATCCCAGCCACTTGACGTAGACTCTGTCGCCACGCTTCCTCAACACTTTTTCCACGAGATACATGTCGGGGTACTTGACTCTCAGAAGCTCCTCCTCGTAGAAACCACCGGCAATGGGCTTGTCTCGGTAGTCCTTCAGTCTGTATGTCACCGGAACGGTCGACTCCATCACTCGACTCACCGTGAAAATTTCCGTCGTCCAGTTGGGCGTGTAGCCTTTCTCGAAAACGTGCTTATTCTTGCTGACTCGCACCTTGTCGCCGATTCGGAACTTGGGCGCTTTGCGCTTTTGACAATCACGCGGCTGCAGCAACAACGTTTCAGCGTCGGCGACCTCGTTCGGCTTCATTCCGATAGTGCGATGTTTGCTGCTGTTGTATGTAGCTACGAGATCGGGCAAAATGTCGAGCCACTTGTAGGAACCGCGCAGACTGAACTGCAGCCACATCTTGTTCTTGAGTGTGCGATTGAACCGCTCGACGATGGATGCCTTGAGGTTGCTGTACGTCGAGTAGTGATTGATGCGATATCGACTCATGAGGCTCCTGAAGGACGCGTTGTAGAATTCTCTGCCTCGGTCAGTCTGCAGATTCCTCGGTACTCGACCCTGTCGTAGCACGAGTTCCATGGCCGCAGTGACATCGTTGCCGGTCTTCCGCTTCACGGGAACGGCCCAGGCAAACTTGGACAGCACGTCGATGATTGTGAGCAGATACCTGACACCCCGGTTTTCCCGAGCGTACGGTTGCATCTCCACGAGGTCGGCCTGCCACGTCTCATCCAGTCCTCGCACGTCAAACTTGCGTCGTGGATAATTGCGTCGTGCGGGTTTATGCAGCTCTTCCACCAATCTCCGATGCTCCATGCCGCGTGTCCAACGTTTTAATGGCCTCGGAGTTGCGCGTGGCCAACTCCAGAGTCGTTTCAACGTTGACCTCGACAATTCTCAGCCTGTCGTTCACTTGATTCTGCAGAATCTGTATGTTCAGTTGCAGATCGTCAAAATTCTCTCTCAGCCGCGTTGTGATGTGAAACAATTCGCTCAGAGTGCTTTAAACAAGACGTCTCGCGAGACTCAGGTTGACCCCGTCGCGAGGTTCACTCGCGTCGGCAACGTTGCACAATCTTTTGCCCTCTACGTCGTACTGTCCGTCGGTGGTGAGCTTGAATCCGAATCCGGGAGGACCTCGCGTACCGCCCTCAGTTCGTCCTAGCTGACGTCCGAACACGTCGATGGTCATTGTTCAAGTGTAGTTGCAGCGCCCCTTGTGCCCCGCTTATATGACAATACCGGCCTCACGCAGCTCCTCGATGATCGAGATGATCTCGTTGACGTGACTCGAATTGCCGGCCGATCGCTCAGCCATCAGCAGACGCAGTCGATCAACGAGCTCATTCGGGTCATCCCAGTACACGTAGTCCATTCGCGTGTTCCTTCGCGCAATCTTGAACCGAGGCAATATACCACTACCGGTGGATGTACCACCAACACCGACCAAGGGCGCCACCCAGTCCCTGTACTTGCTGTTTCTTTGCCTGTGAATGACCTCGTCCGACCTGTAGTGTTTCTTGTGTGCGTTCGTCGTTTGCAGGATTTTCCCATAGACATTCTTGTCTTCCGCGCTCACGAGATGCGCACTGGGTTCCTTCCTGAAGAGCAGTTCGAGCAAGCCGACGCTCGATCGATACTTCCTGTCACCCACGATCACGTCGTCGTTCACGAAACGTATGGGTGAGTCGCCGATCATCATGCTACCGTCTGGCAACTTTCGAACCCCATAAGTCACATCGAGATACTTTTTTCAATTCGTGTTGAGCATGTGAAGATATTTGTCGAGCGCAGGCACTTCCGGCATGTTATAATATTCGTCGGGACTCGTTTTCTGCTGCTGCACGTATTCGTCGGGGCTCGTTTTTTGCTGCTGCTGCACGCATTCGTCGGGTGTCATTTTCGGCCATTCTTCCTCCGCGTCGTACGCAGTTTTGAAGGAGCTTTCCATCTCATCATCATCACCACGAGACACCTCCTCCTTCTTAGGTAACGTGTGCCTGGCGTTCAAGAGGCGTTCGAGAGGTTTGACGATTGGTTTGAAAGTTTCGTCCAGAGCTTTCTCCATCGTTTGCTTGTCCGCCTTGAGAAGCATGTACTTGCGCTTAATCGCATCCCTCATTTTCTCCATCTGGCTGAGCGTCTGTTTCTCGCGACGGAACTCAGCCGTCACACTGTCGCTTCGACCATCCATAATGCACTGCGGGGATCACGTCGCGCACGATCCCCGCTCGAGTCGTCGACGCTCGAGTCAAGCGTTCATCATCATTAATCGCAATGGAGTACGTGGTGGATATACAGGGCTTCCAGCGGGACGAGTTTGTACTCAAAGAACTGGCAGTGACTCCGCTCAATGCGGACGTGCAGCCACTGATTTTCCTCTTCAAACCACCGATCCCATGGTACGATCTTCCGGCCAGGTACAAAAGCATAAATTCCTGGCTTGAACGCAACTATCATCATCTCGACTGGAGCACGGGAGAAGTACCCTACTGCGAGGTGGAGAACGTGCTCCGATCGGTTCTGCACAACGCCAGCACCATCTACGTGAAGGGACAGCAGAAGCAGCAGTGGCTCGAACGTTTCGGATTCGATGCACGAGACGTCGTGGCGTGTCCCTCGCTGAGGAGAGCCAACAAAGTGGCGGCATTCTGCCCTTACCATGATTCACCCAATTGCGCACTTCGAAATGTCCTGCTGTTGAGGATGTTTCTTCGAGAGAGCCTCCCGTCCGTTGGACGATCGTTCAAACTGTTTCATCAAGTTGGATCCCTTTCTGCCATGGAACCCATCGACATCGCCCATCTACCCAAGGAATTCATCATTACCTGCGCTGCACACAGCGTCGATCTCGCCTGGGACAAATTACCCGAATTCCTCAAAAATGACCCCGAAGTCGGCGAGTGTCAACGATGCCGCGAACACGCGGACAAAATTTTGCCACTCAAAAGAGAATATAAACAATGTATCTTGAACTCTTAATAAAAATATCTCAAGCGTGAGTGTCACAGCAATCCTGATTGTCAAGTATCCCGATAGCCGGTATCACGGACCGCGCGCGTTTGAATTTCCCGCGCGCGCGCGCGAAAGTTTCAAAAGCGGAGACCTTTCGGCGGGAAATTCAAACGCGCGCGGTCCGTAGACCGCGCTAGAATTTCAGAATTTCAGAATTTCAGAATTCGTACTGCTAGAATTTCAGACAAAGAGGGCCGCACTCGTACGTGTCGAAATCCTGATATCTCGCGTGATTGTACTTGACCTCGGCGACTCCGATGTACTTCAGGAGTTCTCGAGGTGGTGGTAGATCGCCGAAACTGTCAAAGTAGATGACGTTGTTGCCGTGCTTTCGATAGGCCACCCAGTGCGTGCCCGGTCCTTCCTTGTCGTCGAGATTTACGATAGCCGATTCGCGATAATGCGGTCCATTCCTCGGCAAATCGTTTCTCATGAACACACCGCGAAAGTGCGGAACGTCCTGCGCGTACTTCAGCAGGTCAGCGTCCGTTAGAGGACGCTTGGGATAGTTGAACTTTTTTTTTCGCCTCCACGTGTATACTAAATGCCTTTTTGTGAGGCTTGAGGTAGAGCCCCTTACCGAGAGCGATAGCTTCCATCGTCTCGTTGTGTCGGCGATTCTCTTGCAATTGACGCTCGGCGGCTTTAGCGGTATTCACAGCTTTTGCCACACCCGCAGCGCCACCTACCAGCGCTCCCGTAGCACTCAAGCCGGCAAACAAGGGAATGAGGAACGGCAAAACTCCGCCCACTTTCTCCGGGATGGGCAGTACGCGTGGCACCAACACCTTCTTCCTTCCGCCAGCTTGCTTCACAGCTTCGCGAGCCTTCGTGAGCGCCGATCGAATGACTTCGCGAGAATTACTTCCGGTCGATCGCGAGGCGGCTCTCACTATTTTGGCAAGCGCGATGAGGGGCCTCTTGTTCTGCAGCCCCATACCGAGTTTCGACTTGGCTTTCATGGTGTTTGCCACGACGTAAGCGGCAAGTTTCTCGTCAATAGCGGCGTCTCTTGCAAACACCCGCTGCCAGGCCCTATCTGCCAAAACTCGGTCGGCCGAATTGCGTGCCGCGACGTTCTCACGGTTTTGCGAGTACGCGATATCGTGCTCCTTGCAGGCTGCGTCCAGAGGATTTACACCGGGATCACCGCGAGCGACGCGTTCCGCTAGCTTCGTGCCTGGCCCGCAGTACTGATAGCCCGGTATGTGCAACTCGATTGGAAGCCTGTTGATGAGCTTGTTCAGGACACCTCGACCTGTGTGCATCACTACGCGATCAGTCAGCGAATGAAGTCGAGGGGTATATAAGCGGGCTATTTATACCTTGACGGCTCAGTCATGGATTTCCGAGAGCAAGTGCACAAGCTACCGGTGATGAATTTCGATGCGCTCGTTGATGGCGGAAAGCAGGGCACGCGACACGGCTATCTGCTGCCTGCCAGTATTCGCGCAGTCTTCTGCGGTCCGTCAAACTGCGGCAAGACCAACGCCTTGCTAGCCCTCATCACGCATCCCAATGGTTTGCGATTCGAAAGCGTCTACGTGTACTCCAAGTCACTGAATCAGCCAAAGTACAAACTGCTCGAGAAAGTGCTCGCACCGCTCGAGGGTATCGGATACTTTGCATTCAGCGAACACGATCAGGTCGTATCACCCGCGGACGCTCGTCCCAATTCCATCATCGTATTCGACGATATAGCCTGCGAGAAACAGGACAACGTCAGAGCCTTCTACTGCATGGGTCGACACAAGAACATCGATTGCTTCTACCTGTGTCAATCGTACGCTCAAGTCCCCAAGCACCTGGTGCGTGACAACATCAATCTGTTGGTCGTCTTTCGACAGGACGAGATGAACCTCCGACACATCTATGACGATCACGTGAACACGGACATGCCGTACGTGCAGTTCAGAGACTTGTGCTCGACCTGCTGGAACGACTCCAGTCACGGATTTCTCGTAATCAACCGTGGCAGTGGACTCGACTGTGGCAGGTACAGAAAGGGCTTCGACCGCTTTGCCATAAATATATCGTGCGCGACGTGATCCCCGCAGTGCATTATGGATGGTCGAAGCGACAGTGTGACGGCTGAGTTCCGTCGCGAGAAACAGACGCTCAGCCAGATGGAGAAAATGAGGGATGCGATTAAGCGCAAGTACATGCTTCTCAAGGCGGACAAGCAAACGATGGAGAAAGCTCTGGACGAAACTTTCAAACCAATCGTCAAACCTCTCGAACGCCTCTTGAACGCCAGGCACACGTTACCTAAGAAGGAGGAGGTGTCTCGTGGTGATGATGATGAGATGGAAAGCTCCTTCAAAACTGCGTACGACGCGGAGGAAGAATGGCCGAAAATGACACCCGACGAATGCGTGCAGCAGCAGCAAAAAACGAGCCCCGACGAATACGTGCAGCAGCAGAAAACGAGTCCCGACGAATATTATAACATGCCGGAAGTGCCTGCGCTCGACAAATATCTTCACATGCTCAACACGAATTGAAAAAAGTATCTCGATGTGACTTATGGGGTTCGAAAGTTGCCAGACGGTAGCATGATGATCGGCGACTCACCCATACGTTTCGTGAACGACGACGTGATCGTGGGTGACAGGAAGTATCGATCGAGCGTCGGCTTGCTCGAACTGCTCTTCAGGAAGGAACCCAGTGCGCATCTCGTGAGCGCGGAAGACAAGAATGTCTATGGGAAAATCCTGCAAACGACGAACGCACACAAGAAACACTACAGGTCGGACGAGGTCATTCACAGGCAAAGAAACAGCAAGTACAGGGACTGGGTGGCGCCCTTGGTCGGTGTTGGTGGTACATCCACCGGTAGTGGTATATTGCCTCGGTTCAAGATTGCGCGAAGGAACACGCGAATGGACTACGTGTACTGGGATGACCCGAATGAGCTCGTTGATCGACTGCGTCTGCTGATGGCTGAGCGATCGGCCGGCAATTCGAGTCACGTCAACGAGATCATCTCGATCATCGAGGAGCTGCGTGAGGCCGGTATTGTCATATAAGCGGGGCACAAGGGGCGCTGCAACTACACTTGAACAATGAGCATCGACGTGTTCGGACGTCAGCTAGGACGAACTGAGGGCGGTACGCGAGGTCCTCCCGGATTCGGATTCAAGCTCACCACCGACGGACAGTACGACGTAGAGGGCAAAAGATTGTGCAACGTTGCCGACGCGAGTGAACCTCGCGACGGGGTCAACCTGAGTCTCGCGAGACGTCTTGTTTAAAGCACTCTGAGCGAATTGTTTCACATCACAACGCGGCTGAGAGAGAATTTTGACGATCTGCAACTGAACATACAGATTCTGCAGAATCAAGTGAACGACAGGCTGAGAATTGTCGAGGTCAACGTTGAAACGACTCTGGAGTTGGCCACGCGCAACTCCGAGGCCATTAAAACGTTGGACACGCGGCATGGAGCATCGGAGATTGGTGGAAGAGCTGCATAAACCCGCACGACGCAATTATCCACGACGCAAGTTTGACGTGCGAGGACTGGATGAGACGTGGCAGGCCGACCTCGTGGAGATGCAACCGTACGCTCGGGAAAACCGGGGTGTCAGGTATCTGCTCACAATCATCGACGTGCTGTCCAAGTTTGCCTGGGCCGTTCCCGTGAAGCGGAAGACCGGCAACGATGTCACTGCGGCCATGGAACTCGTGCTACGACAGGGTCGAGTACCGAGGAATCTGCAGACTGACCGAGGCAGAGAATTCTACAACGCGTCCTTCAGGAGCCTCATGAGTCGATATCGCATCAATCACTACTCGACGTACAGCAACCTCAAGGCATCCATCGTCGAGCGGTTCAATCGCACACTCAAGAACAAGATGTGGCTGCAGTTCAGTCTGCGCGGTTCCTACAAGTGGCTCGACATTTTGCCCGATCTCGTAGCTACATACAACAGCAGCAAACATCGCACTATCGGAATGAAGCCGAACGAGGTCGCCGACGCTGAAAGCGCCCAAGTTCCGAATCGGCGACAAGGTGCGAGTCAGCAAGAATAAGCACGTTTTCGAGAAAGGCTACACGCCCAACTGGACGACGGAAATTTTCACGGTGAGTCGAGTGATGGAGTCGACCGTTCCGGTGACATACAGACTGAAGGACTACCGAGACAAGCCCATTGCCGGTGGTTTCTACGAGGAGGAGCTTCTGAGAGTCAAGTACCCCGACATGTATCTCGTGGAAAAAGTGTTGAGGAAGCGTGGCGACAGAGTCTACGTCAAGTGGCTGGGATTCGATAGTTCGCACAATAGCTGGTTAAACAAGACCGATTTGTAAATGGGTTTGAACATTTATTGCAATAAAAAACATTTCACGTTATTTATGATCGATGCAGAATTCTATTTGATTCATCTTGGCCTCGCTGCCGCCCAAGTACTTCAGGAGCAATTGCCCGTCCGTGGCTGTTTGCACCATGTGCTCGTACATCTTCGGATCCTTCACGAACGCGTCCGCGATGCGTTTAGGCAGAAAGATTTGGCACTCGTCGTCGAGGGTGGCTACAGTTCTCAAGCCGTATTTCGTTGTGACTTGTCTCAGGTCGGTGACACGGTAGACGCTGTTTATACTCAGCGCTGCCAGTTTCTTCGTGGGCAGGAAATCCTCGAGCAGAGCGATTTTGTTGAGCTTCTCGATGCCGTCCATCGTGCTGATGAGGCAAACGGCCGCAAGCGCAACGCTCATATACCCGCTATCCCCTCCACTGCGCGCGGTGGGGCTCTGAAGTGCCCCCACGGCAACGTATTCGTGGTGTCGGGGAGGAGGATATGTTTGTCGTCGTGAGCGCTGAGCGCCACCTTCACTTGCCTCTCGGTAAACACTTTGTGCAAGCGCGATCTGATCACGCACTGCTGCCTGCGCTGCGTCAATTTCTCCCGCAGGCAGTGCACAAAGTCGTCGAAAGTGATGCTCGCCTCGACCACCGCCCTCCTCACGCCCTTCACCCGCTTCACACGATCACGGCCCTCGACTCGGACCCTGTACATTTTGCTGCGCAAGCCAACGAATTCCGTCATGATGCTGCCGTTGCACTCATCCTTCATGAGACCGACCACCTTCTTGTTGGCACGTGGCATGCCAAACTGGTTTTGCTGTGGGTAGTCCGAAGTATCGAACCTCTCGATGTCACGCCTCATGATCTCGTAGATGTCGTCGCAGCGAATCTTATACAGCAGGCTGTCGGTGTAGAGGAGCTTGCAGCGATCACCAAACTCTCGCTTCATGTAGTCATAGTGAAAGGCGTATACGTGGATCTTCGACAAGTCCAATACGCTCAGGCCGACGTAGATGGATTTGTTGAGGTAGACCTCGGTCTTGGTGAGCTGTATGGCGACGAGGTTCTCCTCGAAGATGGAGCAGCTGTGAAAGTTGGGCTTGGCGATGAGTGCTTCGGCTCCGTAACGTCCGCCCGAGTTCTTCACGAGCTTGACATCAACGTGTTTGCGCACATTCTCCATAGTCTTGCCAAACACTGCGTTGTACATGAGCTTGAAGAGATTTTTCTCGAAGTCGTTTCGCGCCCTCTTGCGCAATTCGCTGTTGAGCTCGATGTAGGGTTTCAAACATACACTCTGCTTGAACTTCAAGACTCGATGGACGCGTTTGAGCTCGAGTCCGTGTTCGAGGGCCTGTTTCAGGTTACGATAGTGTAGGATGTAGCGGTTCTTCGGGTCGAGTGTCGTCATGAGTTTGATCTGCGTTGAGCCATGGGCGCTCTTGTGCTCGGGACACAAAGGTAAGTCCTTGTGTGCGTCGTGGAGACGTTCCGGGTACTGCAGGTCGACTTCGAGGACATACCCGACCGGCGAATCGTCTGGCACGTTGAGGAAGTCGACGTTGTCAACCCACTGGAAACCGCCGTACGGGAGCGACTACGTCATTGCCCAGCCGTAGAGGTTGTTCACGTCGAAGTACATGAGATACTTCGTCTCCTCGCTTGCGTCATAGTCGCTCATGTACATGTTGTTGGCACGGGCGTAACGGTTCGAGCACTGACTCACCCCACCTCGTATTCCTTGCTCAATGAACATGTGCATGTCCAGATCGGTAAGCAGTTCCAGCTGAATATGAGTGTATTTGAGCATAGCATCCCACGAGAAGCCTGGCAGTGTGTAGTAGTGCGCGGGGTCTAGGCCGTAGGCTCTGATGGCATCGTTGCGGAAATTCTCAAAGACATCAGCTAAGAGCAGTACGTCGGTCTTCAAATAGAGGTCTGAGTATTCGCCCAAGTTGGCGACGTTGAACTCACTCCACACTCTCTTGGCGTGCTCGTAGTCTTCGTCCGAGATGTCACAGTCGTTCAGTGTACTGTGAAACTTCTCTTTCGATGGTAGCTGCTCGGTGTCGTTCAATTTGGCAAGTGAGTCGACGTACTCATAGGGGAACACACCTTTCCTCGTAAGAAGTTTGAACTTGTCGTCGGAAAGGTGCGTGAACTCGCTCCGGACAATCTTCAGTTCCTTCAAGTACGATGCGAGTTTTTCCAGCTACGATGCCATGAAACGGAACGAGTCGATGAATCGGAACTCCACCTCGCTATCCGCGACATGTTTCGTGAACGAGATGTAACGTTCTTTCGTCTGAGGCAGTACGTTAACTCGGCCTTCGAAGCACGTGGCGATTGCGCGGATGATGAAGTGCGAGCCGTAGCCGGAAAGATTGTGAAAGACCGCGGGTACGGTTCGGGAGTCCTGGTAGTTCAGGTTGCACTCGTTGTGCGCCGCGCCTCGGTACCTGCCTGTGAGGTGACAGTGATCCCTCACTCTGTCACTGGTGCGCAAGGGTTTCTCGCAAATGTGACACTCAGTTGCAGTGCGAAACTCCCTCTCCTGTTGCCACGACAGTCTCTCCATAAGTCGGGGATTCGCATGAATGTCGTCGAGTTCTCGGGCGAGGTTTCGCAGTTCTGTAACGAACCATTCCGCAGGCTTTGCACCTCTGTAGCTGCGATACCTCGAGAGCGAATTGTCGTAACTGCACTTCAAGTAGTATGCCACGCTGAATGCCTCGTGCTGTTGGTAGGCATTTTCGTCTCGAGTGAGTTTCAGCAGGCACTCAAAGTCAGCGTAGATGACGAAGGGCACTCGCTCCTTGTGGCCGTGGTTCTTGAAGCGGAGAATCCGGTTTGCCCCCTTTGGCATGGCGACCTTGCACTTGTTGACTTTCCCACAATCGATTTCATGCGCAGCCAGCTTGTCTGCATTGTGGAAATAGTGGAGACATCGATCGCAGATATGAAGCGCGCGGTTACCGTTCGACAACTGTGCCGAGACCAAGCGAGACAAGTCCTTTATCCACACGTAGTGGAATCGTGGTACTATGTAGCATTCGTTTTCCTCTTCCTCTTCCTCCTCCTCCTCGTTAACGTAGTGATCTTGCACGATCAGCAGATTGACGTGTTTATTCTTCTTCGTGGACGTTACGTGCACGGGCACGACCATAAATTCCCTCTGCCTTTTTCTCAAAATGTATACATTCACCGAGACATCATTTTTCTTCTCGAATTTGCCAATGTGTTGCGGTATTACGGGGAACTCGATCCTGTCAAAGTTCAATTCAGCCTCGTACCGTCTGTACTCGGAAACGCGATCAGAATTATGTGTGGGATGTAGGGCGGATAGTATGGCCCACTTGAAGCACTGGTTGTCATTGTTTCGAACGTTGATGCACGCCTTCTTGTTTCGTATCTTCGGCGGAAGATCCACGTAACAGCTGCCGCGCAAAGGATTGAACTTGCTTATGTTTACCGTCATGTTGATGATGGAATGGAGTGATCAGCCGGAACCTTGCTGTTCAAATTCCTCCATATCCGTTTGAATTGGTTCCTGAACGTTCTCGATGAACCATGCTCGAACATCGGTTGTGGGGAAAATCGGCGCAGCCTTCGTGTTGAAGAATTTCGTGTCCAGTACTTCTTCATCATTCTTCGTTACAACGAATTTCGCAGCCAGCACGGCGTACACTTTCACCGAAGCTTGACTCGGCATATTTGCAATTTTTGTGCTGAAGTGAGCCATGCAGCCTTTCATGAAACTCTTTACGTCAACGTGCTTCAAATTCGTGAGCAGCCCCACCCTAATGCCATTTTTGAATGAGGAATTCAGATCTGTCCATTGAACTCGATCTACGAGTATGTCCCGGTTCTGCACGCCCTGACCACTTTTCAACAGACGTCCCAATTTGATGTCAATCCCTCGCAAGAATCCAATGGTGAATAAGTACTTTTGTCTTTCCGGAGCGGTGGTGGCTAGCGTCTGTGAATGTTCCAGCGTCTTGATAACCTTGGCTAAACGTTTCATCCATTCTTGAATCTCGTTGGGAGTACGATTCTGCAGAAGCGTCAACACTTCTTCCCAACTCGCAATAATTTCTTTGCAATCTTGAGCGGACATTGTCGTTACTCTCAATTGATGCAGGGTACTGTGCCAGCTTGGCCATCGGGACCCGAATTTATACCGCCAGCACCGGCTGATAAGTTGTTAAACGCTGATTGGCTGCCATTGCCGAGTAGTGGAGGGATAACGATGCTGATTGGTTGGCGCTGAGTAGTGAAGGATATAAAAGAGCCGAACCACGAAGCGCGAGCATCACTCCGAGAATGGAGTTCGTTGTCGACTTCCAGGGTTTCAAGAGACCCTTCAACGAGTTCGTATTCAAAGAGGTAGCGGTGGTTGCCCTCGAAGACGATGCAGTACCGTCAGTGTACCTCTTCGAACCTCCGCACAGGTGGAGCTACTTACCTGCCAAGTATCAGAGCGAGAATCTATGGTTGCAGAAAAATTACCACGGTCTAACGTGGAATAGCGGCAACGTGCCCTACGAGGAAGTCCACGAAGTTCTCATCAATATTCTACGAGATGCCAGCAAGGTACATGTTAAGGGTTACGAGAAGAAAAGATGGTTGGAAAAAATTCTACCCGATGTGTACAACCTCGACGACCTGACCTGCCCATCGCTGCGTCAATTGACGGCGAACACGACCATCTCGTGCACCAATCACCAACGCGCGCGGAATCCTTCTCACTGCGCAGTTTACAACGCGTGCGCACTGAAAACGTGGCTCCTTGAGTGGCAGAAACAACAACAAGTGAAATTTGCGAGCACCGAATGCATTCCAGACACTTCGACAACAACAACCACCCTCAAAGACTACTACGAGCAGAGTCTCCACTTTAAAATGTAATAAAGTCAGATAAAAAATATTTTTTTTTTCTTCGTTTATTTATATATATATATTTATTACAAACGGCGTCGGGTGGTGGTGGGTGGCCTCGATGGCAGGGTCCTCCTGCGTATGCAAGGGCCAGTCTTGGGGATATTCTCTTTACCCCGAGACTGGCCCAAACCCGAAGCCTTGGTCTTCTTTCTCCTAATTGAGGGAGCAGTCATCGGTGGAGAAATCAAAATGGTTTTGCGCTGCTTTTCTTTTTCGTCCACCGAAGACTGCTCCCTCTTTTTTATCGGTTCCGTAGCAATCTCCTCCTCCTCACTCGACAAATACAAATCGGCCTCGAGTGCGGTTGCTGTTGCCGTTGCTGCGGTTGCCGTTGCTGCTGTTGCCGTTGCCGCGGTTGCCGTTGCTGCGGTTGCTGCGGCGAACGGCGGAAGGGGCAGCGAGAGGATGCCCCGCTTAAAGCGGGGGTCCTGCCGATGACTATCGCCGCAGTCGCAGTAAACTGCGTTACGCCACTTAAAAATACGTAAAGTAGCATTAGAAAAAAGCGTGAGAGACAATAGAGAGAGAGAGAGACTAACCTTTTCCATAATTCAAAATAGACTGGCGTTCTATCGTTACTGAATCTCTTTTATACTCGAGCCGGTGGGATGGGGGAATAGACCCAGAATATTCCGGAAAAGTATCGGTGCGGAATATTCGGGAGAATTATAGGTGCAGAATATTCGGAGAAGTATATGTCCAGAGCATTCGATAGGGGCGTAGGTCCAGAGTATTCGATAGGGGTGTAGGCCCAAAGCATCGAAAGGGGTAGCCACCCCCCACCCGGTCGGTAACTACCCCCCCCCCCCCCTCGGTCGGTAAGGTAGGGACCTATTATGCCGGCATTGTGTGGCAGGAATCTGCCGTACCGGTCACCGGTAAGGTAGATTCCTACCATATCAGTAGAGTGTGGCAGAAACCTGTCATGCCGACAGTCGGTAAGGTGGGCACCTACATGCCGGCCGTTGGTACAGAAGGGCCATGGTGGCTGTGTGTGGTCTGCCGTCAGTAGGAATTTGACTGAAGAAGTTCAAGTGTGAGTGTCACAATTCCGATCGTGAGTGTCACAGCAATCCCGAGTGTCAAGTATCCTGATAGCCGGTTTCACGGACCGCGCGCGTTTGAATTTCCCGCCGAAAGGTCTCCGCTTTTGAAACTTTCGCGCGCGCGCGCGGTCTTTCAATTTCCCGCCAAGAGGTTTTTTTCTCGAACTTCCCGCTGAAAAGTATCCGCGCGCGCTGTGAATTTACCGTCGAAAGGTCTCCGCTTTTGATTTTCCCGCCGAAAGGTCTCCGCTTTTGAATTTCCCGCCGAAAAAGGCCCCCTCTTTTGAATTTCCCGCCAAGAGTTTTTTTTCGATCTGCCCGCTGAACAGTATCCGCGCTTTGAATTTACCGCCGAAAGATCTCCGCTTTTGAATTTCCCGCCGAAAGGTCTCCGCTTTTGAATTTCCTGCCGAAAAAGGTCTCCCCCCTCTTTTGAATTTCCTGCCGAAAAAGGTCTCCCCCCTCTTTTGAATTTCCCGCCAAAAGGTCTCTGCGCGGTCTTTTCAATTTCCCGCCAAGAGCGTCGTTTTTATCGTACTTCCCGCTGAAAAGTATCCGCTCCGAATTTACCGCCGAAAGGTCTCCGCCTTTGAATTTCCCGCCAAAAGATACCCCCCCCCGGTCTTTTGAATTTCCCGCCAAAAGGTCTTTTGAATTTCCCGCCGATTTCCTGTCGGTATGTCGGTAAGGCAGATTATCACAGGAACCATGTTTAGGTCAGAATTTACCGTCGGTAAGGTAGATTCCCACAGGAACCATGTTTGGGTCAGAATCTGCCGTCGGTAAATTTCTGGGGACTTGCTGGAATCTACCTTACCGACCGTCGGTAAAGTAGATTCCTACATGAGGGGGAACCAGCATAGCTTCACTGCTAATGATGATTGGCTTCTTTTTGGGGATAATGCTTTATCGCTTGATGAAAATATGAGAATTAATATAATAATACGAATATAAATATATTTCCGCTTACTTTTCTGAATTATAATTTATTTGGCATAAGGACGGGTGTGAGTAAAGCGTAAACAATTGTATATAAGATAAATAAGTTGTAATTGAGATTTATTGTTATATGTAAATTAACGTATAAACTAAAAAATAAGTGATCAGAGTGCGCGATACATTTTCTTTGTATACATTAATAACGCAGAGAATCAAGAGCTAAATAAGCATTGAAATCATTTAAAAGCCTCCCTCGTGCTGTCGGGTGACGTCACGCGCGAGTCGTGCTCAGATTGCTTTTTCCCTCGAACCCTTCGTTTAGGCTTGGCCGCACATGAATGTGCTCAGCGTCCATGTATTGGTGTAGCTGCCGAAGGCGCGGTCGGGAAACTTCGACCGTGCTCGGCTCTTTCCGAAGACGTCCGAGCGTCGCTCGCTCACGGACACGCGCTACTACGATTGTGTGATGGGCGCGTAAGAGACTAGAGAGGGTGTAACTTTTACGCGCGATCTGGCTGCACTGGTCCCAGCCGTTACCAGGTCATGTCACATCTGCAAAAAAAATCAGCTCACTCGTGAGTACTGTCGCTACAATGTAGCGTAGCAGTTTTTTTCTCGAACATTAACAAAATTATGGTGAGCCGAAGAAAAAAATTCGTATTTTTCACCGAAATTATGGCTCACCATAATTTGTTTAATGGTCGAATGAAAACCGCTACGCTACATTGCAGCGACACTACTCACGAATGAGCTGATTTTTTTTCGGATGTAACATGACTGCGTAACAGCTGGAACAACGACCGCGCGTATCGTGCGGAGGGCCTCCGCGGAAATCTGCATAACGGCGCCATTTTTCAATATTTTGAAGAGAAATTTATTAACGTTATTCTTAAAGCCCTTTCTGACATTATGTAAAAAATTAAAATACTCCGGCCCATACTTTCGAGTTCATTATTTTTTTTAATATGCCCGTTTTTCGATCGGCCAAGTTGGCCAGACGCCTTTAAAGAATATCGTACGTGTTAGCGAAAACGGGCAAAAAATTATGAAGCAACTCGTCCACTTCTTTGATGTTCGCTATTTCGGTGTTCGCTATTTTTGACCATCGCTCGTTTGCCTATCTGAGATCTATACTTTCGAAGTTTGTATCCTCGATATATATGTCTTTTTGATATAGATGGTATTACCACTATTAGATACTCACGTCTTTCCATTTCGGCGATATGGAGGTTCTAGATTGTTTGAATCTGTATTTGTATGACTCAAACTACAGACAATCTGAATACACGTTCTCGAATAAATAAGCTCTCGAATAAATAATTCTTTGGTGTAATAGTTATTCAATTTCGTCATCGGTCGAAGGATAAAAATTTGAATAATTTACAGTTCGTTCATCTTTGTCATTCTATATTTGACCTTTCAAAGTTTTGACCCCCATCCCAATGTGAAATGTGTTGAAAAGAATGCCGAAACACACTTATCCAATGTGAAATGTGCTTTGAAAAAAATGCCGATCGAGAAAGACTCAAAGTTCTCTTCGAGCCTTTCTCGATCGTTTCGGCAGTTTTCTTCAACAATTTTTTTAATTAATTTTCTAAGGGAAAAAGTAAAAACTCATGTCCGTATTGGGGGAAATATTAATTTTTTTGTCATATTTTCCAATACTGTTTGCACCAAAATTTGGAACGCCCGCTCGATTTGAGCAACTTCAACATGCGTCCGGCCGGGTGAACGACTACGTGTTCGGTCGCGTCGACGATAGTAGTGTAATGATACCGAAACGGAATCAAAATTCCTACTACCAATATTTACCGACTTAGTTGAGAAACGAACCAAAATAGGTTGATTCCCGACTTATCGGCGGATGGTCGGGTTGGGTTTCGATTCCGTTTCGGCATCATGATCGACTGTCGATGTTTCTACTTACCGACCGATGGAAGGGCTGGACTGCTTACTGGCCGATGGTGAGGCTCACCTGCTTACCGACCGATGGTAGAGGTTACCTGATTACCGACCCATGGTGGTAAGTCCCCCTTCGCCTTGAATGGAATTCGGCGGAGAGGGGGGGGAACACGGGACACACGTCCGACTCCTAGCGACTCCGCGCAACGTATGACAAAGAGTCGAAGTGCTTTGTAGTAAAAGGGAGTTCCCCTCCCCTCCCGCGGGGAGAGGGGGTGGTGGGAGAAAGAGTGGAGGGTCCGATTTCTCAGAAATTGTTTTAAACATTTGTGGGTAGTGAGTCATCGGGCGCTTGCCGTGGCGTGACAAAGCCCCCCCCCCCCCCCCTCTTGCTGAGACGCGATAGTATTGTTTATCGACGTGTCTAAACCTGCGAATTGAGGTGTTGAATGATTATTTTCCGAGAATTTATCATCGGCACCGGTGACATTTGCTAGCGTCAATATGGCGGCGGGATTTCGGCAGATTTCTACGAATTATATTTTTTAAACATTTTGCGGGGAGGGGGGCGAGTCATCGGACGCGTGTCATTTTTCCGCGCTCGGGCCCTCGTGCCCTCAACGCGGGGGGGGGGGGGGTGGGGGGAAGTGGTAAGGAGTACATAATCTTGCGATTCAAGATCGGACGCACACATGAGAAAAAACTACGTGCACACGAGTGAAACAATGGAGTTCATCGATAAAATTGATAAAATTGCTGATTTTCTGCCGACGAAGAAGCTCAGCGAGTTGCCACCCGGGTTGGATTATATCATCATCAACATACGGGCGGTCAACACTAAACTTGGCAAAAAGCACGTCGTCGACATTCGCAACGAATTCAGCGTGCTTCTACCCGCAACGATCATCAAGGTACTTGAGGCTGAATTGACAACATCCGAGAGCATGTTGGCAGCAGCCCATAGAGGAGATCTATGTAGACCATACATAGATTGCGGCGGAAAATGTCACAGCCTGAAATTCGCGATTTCTGCAACTTTCCAGCTGATGTTGGCAGCAGCGTACAAAAGAAATGTCTGCATAGCCTACATCGGTGGAAAGTTTATCGCATACGTTAAGGGTCACGAAAATCGAGAACAGCTGGCTCATATACTGAATATGAAGAATTATCTAGTTATTGAAACGTTGGACGCGGACTCTGAGGATATGGATATGCATAATGCATAACGAGGGCTACCGGTAAAGTATTTCAAGAACAAATCATCTCGTGTTCAAGATTGAAAAGCATGAGTAAGAGTGCCCAACGTCTCGCTGTTTGGAACTCGATCTTGTGTATACAAACTCGACGTTAGAGCGCGTGCCGGCACACACACACACACACACACACGCACACACACACACACACACACACACTCGCACATACGCGCGTGCGAGGTTGTATAGAGATTTCCTTCTTAAATACATGTGAGCCCTTCAGCATCGGTATTTCATTTCGATTCATCGAGCAATCTGGACCATGGACGAATGCGATAAAATTATCGACAAGTTGAGCGGTGCGAGGAACAATTTTTCTCACGTGGATAAGTGGCAAAAGTTCTGTGAGGTGCACGTCAAACTTTTGGGGCAAACGTTGAAAAAACCGGGGCTCAACGTCGGTCAAAAACTGAAAATACAATCGACAATTGCAAAATTGTTGTCGTTGAGGGAAAAAATTGTGCGTGGAGCAAGTGTAAGCAACGCAGGTGTAAGCGGTGCTGGTGTGAGTGACGCTCGCGAAAAACTAAAGTGGGTCGATCTCGAGTCGGCATTCAAAAGTCGAATAAAGACAGGCTCGATTGTGAATTTCGAGCACAAAGATGTGCAAAGTTTCCTCGAAGATGCGATGCGCGTGGTGGTTTCAAAACTGGACAAAATCGTGCGCGAGGAGGGTAACGTGAAGGTGAATGTGACCTTAGCGTGCAAATTTCACCTCGTGAAGGTGAACGAAATCATTGAGGAGGAAAAGACATTTCAAACGACAAACGCGGTCATTCTACCATCGAGTGGTATTGCCGAGTGGTTCATCGAGTGCGTCCAAGCAAAACTCTCCGCCAAAATCGAGGACTTTCAGGAAAAAGAGTCGGGTTGGACGTTACACGAAATCTCCCATCGACTTGTGAACATTAACAAGTACGAACCGCTGCGAGGGAGCTTATCCACATACACGCGTCTCCCGAGGGATATACAGATGAAAAGGGCCGTCATCAATATTCAAAACAATGACCCCTATTGTTTTCTCTGGTCCGTCACAGCAGCACTCTCTCCATCACCGAGGATGAATCCCCAACGTACTAGTTCTTATCCTCATTATAGTGAGATGCTCAACTACGAAGGCCTGGATTTCCCGATGAGTTTGTCAAAGATTGCAAAATTTGAGCAATCGAATGGCTTATCGATCCATGTGTATGGGATTGATGGTACGGCAAAAGACGGCACTAGTGTGAGTCAAATCGTGCCGATATATCTGAGTAAGCAAAAGTCGGATAAACCAAAGATTCATCTACTCATGATCAAAGCGGAAATCGACGAGGAGGAGGACGACGAGGATGCGGAGGAGGACGAGGAGGAGGATGCCGTTCCTAAGGTGTATCATCATTACGCGTGGGTTAAAAACATGTCGCGACTCTTGAGTGCGCAGGTGTCGAGGTATGGACATTACGTATGGATTTGCGACCGGTGTTTGTGTTATTTCAGCAGAGAAGAAATATTGCAACGACATAAAGAGGACTGCCGGATAATTGTCGTGTTACTTTTCCCGAAGGTACAAATACAAAATTGAAATTCAAAAATTACCAACACAAGGAGACAGTTCCATTTGTCATTTACGCGGATTTGGAACGTTTGCTCGAGCCGGTCACAGCACCGCAGACTAACACTGTAAATTATCAGAAGCATACCCCTCATAGCATTTCCTACTACAAGCATTGCAGTTTCAATGACGCTCTCTCGGAGTACAAGGCGTTTCGTGGAAGAACTGTATCGAGTGGTTCATGCGTGAATTAGAAGGACTGGCCGGCTCATTGCACGACATTTTCCAGACCATAGTACCAATGCTTTGAGTAGCGACGAAAGTCGAAGTTTCAAGTTGGCTGAAAATTGTCACATTTGTGAAAAACCATTTGCGCCGACAAACGTAAGAGTCCGAGATCATTGTCACTTTACGGGAAAATTCCGCGGCGCCGCTCATCAAGACTGTAATTTAAATTACAAAATTGCCCACGTAGTGCCGATAGTTTTTCACCACTTGTCCGGATATGACGCACACTTTTTGATAGTAGCATTGGCTCGAACCTTCGAAGGATCCATGAGTTTTTTGCCGATTAACAAGGAGAAATATATTTCTTTTTCGAAGCGCGTCAAAGGTACACGCGTGCAGTATCGATTCATCGACTCTTTGAGGTTCATGCCGAGTAGCATCGAAAAATTAGCGTCTTACCTGAAAAACGATAAAAAAATAGTAACACGCAAGCATTGCGCTAACACCACGCAATTTGAATTGTTGACGCGAAAAGGCGTATTTCCCTATGACTATGTGGACTCTTGGCTGCGACTCGATGAGACGCAATTGCCTGCAAAAGATACATTTTCCTCCCGATTGAGTAATGAAGATATTTCGGCGGACGATTACGCGCACGCGTGCAAAGTTTGGACTGTCTTTAATCTCAAAACTTTGGGTGAATATTCCGACTTGTATTTGAAAACCGACGTACTCCTACTGACATACATTTTTGAGAATTTTCGACGAAATTGCATCAACACGTACGGCCTCGATCCATTGCACTATTTTACCGCACACGGTCTATCGTTTGATGCGATGTTAAAATGTACCAGCGTAGAACTCGAACTCTTGCTCGACGTTGACATGTTAATGTTCATCGAGAAAGGTATTCGCGGTGGTGTAGCGCAGTGCTGCAATAGGTATGGGAAAGCGAATAATCGCTACATGCGTGATAACTTCAATCCAAACGAGCCCGAGTCAAAACAACCTGTATGGTGCAGCTATGTGTGAGTCATTACCATTCGGCTCGTTCGCTTGGGTGGAAAATTTCGGGGAACGTATCGAGAGTATTCCCGACGACGCTGAAACGGGCTACATTTTCGAAGTCGATTTGGAGTATCCTCGAAAGTTACACGACACCCACAAAGATCTGCCTTTGTGCCCCGAACACTACGTCCCTCCTGGCAGCACTCAACGAAAACTAACGACCACACTGCTTCGAAAAGAAAAATACGTCATTCATTATAGAAATTTGAAGCAATGCTTGAAATTGGGATTGCGTCTCCTAAAAATTCACCGAGTCCTCAAATTCAAACAGCGCGCATGGCTGAAAAAATACATCGATGTAAATACGGAATTGCGAAAGCCATCTAACAATGACTTTGAGAAAAAAATTTATAAACTCATGAACAATGCAGTCTTTGGCAAAACAATGGAGAATGTCAGGAAACATCGGGAAGTGCGACTGGTGAACAAAGTGGAAGGGGCGGTGGGGGGCCGAAGCGCAGATTGCCAAGCCAACGTTCCATAGCTGCACTATATTTGACAATGACATCGTTATAATCGAGCTCAATCAAGCATGTGTACTATTCAACAAGCCTATATACACCGGATTTCCCATACTCGATATCTCCAAGCTGTGGATCTATAATTTTCATTACAATTTCATGCGCGAAAGATTCGACGATCGAGCAAAATTATTGTATACAAACACTGACAGTCTCATCTATCACATCAGCGTGCCCGACATGTATGAAACGATGAAGCGCGATATTGACAAATTTGACACGTCTGATTATTCACCCAACAATCCGTACAATATGCCTTTGCGCAATAAGAAAGTACTAGGTCTCATGAAAGATGAGAATAATGGTCGCATTATGACGGAGTTTGTAGGTTTGAGAGCGAAATTGTACTCGTTCAAAATTCTCGACTGTGACGATGCGAAAAAGAGAGCTAAGGGTGTACGGCGGTCAACCCTGAAATCCATCACATTCGACGACTTCAAAAATTGCTTGTTTGCGCACGAAAATCTTGTCAAGGCGCAACAATTGATCACGAGTAAAAAACACATTGTACATACGGCGACGCAACGGAAAATTGCTCTCAGCTGGGGAGATGACAAAAGAGTGCTAATCCCAGATTCCACGGACACTCTTCCATGGGGTTATGCTTCTGATCATATGGAACATTAAAAAATAAAATGTTGACGACAATTGTGTGTGACGAGAGAGAGAGAGAAAGAGAGAGAGAGAGAGAGAGAGAGAGAGAGAGAGAGAGAGAGAGAGAGAGAGAGAGAGAGAGAGAGAGAGAGAGAGAGAGAGAGGTACGGTAAAAAATATATATTCACGCTTAAACCAAAACATTTACGAAAATTTATTTCCCCCTCCTGATCGGAACTATCGACGAAAAAAAAACCATTCGATATTCGAGTACACTGAGAATGTAAACAAACCACGAATGCTATAAACTTTGGAGAGAGAGAGAGATGAAATTGTGGGCCAGGAGAACCACCACAGCGACTATCAAGTCAAGGGGGGTGGGGTGCATCGACGGGCGTCGGAGAGCATATATGCGTCGGGATGTATGAGTTGGTCGTAAACGTTTCTTCATATCGAATAAAACAAAGGGGCAACGGGTCAAGGCGAGGATTTTTTCTTCGAAGGGGGGGATAATGCATTTTTTTCGAAGTCGACTTTTTTTATTAAAACATTTTTTTTTCTCACAAATCTCCTTTGTCGATCCAACTGTTGTGCGTATCGTTGAAACCGAGCCACTTGATGAGCATTCGATTTCCACGCTTCTTCACCACCTTCTCAACGAGGTCGGGATACTTGACTTTCTGGAGCTCCTCTTCGTAGAAGCAGCCGGCGATGGTTTCGTTCCGATGGTCCTTGAGATTGTACGTCGTTGGATTCGTTCTTTCACTCTGCGTATCGTGAATATTTCCGTTGTCCAATTGGGCGTGTAACCCTTCTCAAATACATTCTTAAATTTGTTAATTCGCACATTATCGCCAATTTTGAACTTTTGTGATCTTTTGGCCGATAATCGACGCTGGCGGACAATACGATGGAGAATCTCTCTTTCATTTGCGCGATTGACAATTTTCGGTTTTCCTCGGATGGTTCGATGCACGGTGTTGTTGTATTCGGTAATGAGAGAATCTAGAATATCCATCCATTTGTACATTCCGCGAAGACTGAATTGCATCCACATTTTATTTTTCAACGTTCTATTGAAACGCTCGCAGATTGATGCTTTCAAATTGCTATACGTTGAATACATGTTTACGTTGTGTATTTTCATAAGAGCTTCGAATTGTGAATTATAAAATTCTTTTCCCCGATCGACGTACAAGTTCTTGGGTATGCGACCCTGATTGGATATAGATTTCATGGCAATCGTCGTATCTCTACCGCTCTTGCTTCTCAACGGTATGGCCCAGGCGAATTTGGAGAATATATCGATGACGGTCAGGAGGAACTTATGTTGCGAGTTTTGCCTCGCGTACGATGACATATCTACGATATCGGCTTGCCATGTTTCATCCAGACCTCGAATGTCAACGTGTCGGCGAGTATAATTTCTTCGTGCAGGCTTATGCAGCTCTCGCACGAGAGTCAGTTTTTTATCATCATTCATGGCGCGCGCGGAGATCCACACACATCAACGTTCAACATGCGAATGGAAAAAACGATCGTTTAATAAATAATGCCAGCCTCGCGCAATTCTTCGATAATCGATAAGATCTCATTGGAATGCGATGAGTTGCCTGCCGCTTGAGATGCGTGGAGTAATCGAAGACGATCTACAAGCTCATTCGGATTGTCCCAGTAAACATAGTCAAAGTGCATATCTTTTCTGGCCTTCTTATACATCCCCCGACCCGTACGTGCTCGAATTATTTTCGAAATATAAATCTTGAATTTGTGACTGTTTTCACGTCGCACAGCTCCGTCCGGTTTGTAATATTTTTTATGCGCGTTCGTGTCAATGATGATATTCTCATAATTTTTCAAATCGTTCGGTTCGAGAAAACCGACATTTGGCACTTTTTTAAATAGGAGCTCCGTCAATCCCACAGTTGTCGCATAACTTTTCTCCCCCACACGAATATGCGGAGAATCGAAAAATATCGGAGAATCGCCAATCATTAATTTGGTGCTGGCGAGCACCGCCGTACCAAATACCACATTCGCACGCCGTATGTGGTATCCAGACTTTTCTTTTTACCCATACGTAACAATACGAGATATTTTTTTATCAATTAATCGACTCGACTGGGTGAATCATCATCATCATCGGCATCATCATCGTCATCAGAGGCATCATCTTTGTGCTCATATGCCGCCGTGAAAGTTGAATCTTCCGGTGACTCATTCTTAACTTCACTCTCATTTTCTTCCGTTTCATTCTTGATTTCCTCCTCCTCCTCCTCCTTCAATTGTGACGTCTTGTGAGAAACGAGCTTTTCCAATGGTGTGACTATCGGCTTAAAGACATCCTGCATCGCCTGATCAGCATTATCTCTACCCATCTTTATCATTCGATGTTTTCGTCTAATTGCATCACTAGCCTTGACGATTTGCTGCAACACATCTTTTTCTTGCAAAAGTTGTCGACGCTTCATGCTGTTGTCAGTTTCACTACACAAGCAATACTGTATGCATTGCAACAAAGAGCACGTTATTTATTGACTTGGAGGAATGAATCAAACCCTCGTCTATACCTACCCTCATTGATACTACTATCCTTGTTAATTGTAAGGAATCCATACTTGCTGGAATTCCAACATTAGTAACATATATTTTTGAATTATGTGTATGACATATCGGTATTGACATGGTCATCGTACACATGCTTAAGGTTCGAGTCGTCCTGCTTGAAGACAACTATGAAATTCGTATTATCGCGTACGAGATGCTTAGTAATACGAGCGTATGTTTGAGAAAGATAGAAACAGTCCACATTCTCATGCCTTCCCATGGAGAAAAAGGCTCTCACGTTGCCCTGTTTCTCGCACGCTATATCGTCAAAGATGAATATGGAGTTTGGTCGTGCGTCGCTCGGTGGCACCACTTGTTCATGCTCGTTAAATGGATGATATTCGAGACCCTTCACGGGCTGGAGAAATTGTTCGAGTAACTGATATTTCGGCTGTTTCAGCGACTTTGAATAGAGATAAACGTTTTCGAATCTCAGACCATTCGGGTGTATTACGAGGGTGAGCAACGCGTTGGTTTTTCCACAGTTTGACGGACCGTAGAATACCGCGCGAATCGTATTTGGCAGCAAATCGCCATGACGTCCACCCTCTCCCCGAATTTGCGTAAATTCATCAAAGTTTATCACTGGCAACTTTCCATACGTCTTGGACTTCATCTTCGTCGCAACTGACATAATTTTGGTATAAAACGAGCTTTTATATCTATTGCCGCTTCAGTCGAGCGTCAACCTTCATCATGGTCAAACATCGAGGAAAGAAGTCCGGTAAAGGTCTCCTCAATCGTATCATCAACAAACTTCCCGTCGAATTGCACTTGCCTGGATATCAGTATTGCGGACCCGGCACAAAGCTAGTTAAACGTCTTGCACGCGGCGATCCTGGAATAAATCCGTTGGATGCAGCTTGCAAGGAGCACGATATCGCGTATTCGAAAAATCGTGAAAACCTCGAAGCTAGACATTCTGCGGATAAAATATTGCAAGAGAAAGCTTGGCAACGAGTTTGCGCCAGCGACGCTAGTATCGGGGAGAAAACAAACGCGCTTGCCGTAGCAGGAATCATGAAAGCGAAGAGAAAATTCGACATGGGGATTAAGAAGAAGAGGGGAGCAAAAATTGTAGGCTTGAAGAAAATCATCGATGCAGCGAGAGAAGCCATGGTGAAGAGTGAAGATTCAAGTGCAGTCGCTGCGTCGGCCTTAAAGGGCGCCCGAGCAGCTGTCAAGAGGGTCACAAGTGGCACGCGCAAAGTGCGTACGCCACGAGTGTTGCCCGTACCTCGTAAAATCGGTGGCTTCCTACCGTTTCTCGTACCCATCTTTTCCGTTCTCAGCGCTGCAGGGGCGCTAGCAGGTGGTGCGACCAACATAGTCAAAGCGGTCAAGGCCGCTCAAGCAGCGAAACGTGAGCTCGAAGAGAGCAAGCGTCACAATCGAACGATTGAAGTAATAGCATTGGGCAAAGGCTTACATCTCAAGCCATACAAACAGGGAATGGGTCTTTTTATCGCGCCAAAAAACGTAAAGTAGAGCTACCTCACTGACCACTCACCGATGCAGATTTGCTAAAATACGCCAAAATAATGAAAATCCCCTATTTTCGTGGATGTTACATGCGTAATCAATTGCCCAAGGGTGGACCATGGCTACGCGAATGTGCCATTGTAAATCTCGATGAGGATATGGGGTCTGGCACACATTGGGTGGCGTACAAAAAAACCAACAATAGAGTTCATTATTTCGATAGGTTCGGCGATCTTCAACCACCTGCCGAACTTTTGCAATACTTCGGAGTGAGTAGCGTGAATTATAATTACAAGAGGTACCAGACATACGACACATTCGAGTGTGGTCATTTGTGTCTCAAGTTTCTCTGTCGACAATTACCGCGACGAGAGAGATTTTCTCTATATAAAAGTGGGTGATGAGGGAAAAATCGAGTCAGTTTGTCAAACGACATTATGGACAACAGTCTTACGTTAACCTTATCGGGATCATCGTCTGTGCTCGAGGCTCAATACTTTCCCCCCATTGAACTCGCCCCCCACAAGAATTATACCCTCGGACTCATCGAACTCCTAACCTACAATTCGATTCCAAATATAGACATTGGACACAACAAATTTTACGTTGGCAAGAACGTTTTTACCATACCTACTGGAAGTTACGGATTAGCCGACATTGCGACATACTTGGAAAAAGAGCTGGCAAAACAAAATATTACCATTCGCATTAGGCTCAACCACAATACGCTGCTCAGTGAAATCGAGTGCAATTACGAAATATATTTCACGCCCGAGGATTCTATCGGACGTATACTAGGATTTGCACCCCGTAGACTACGAGCTGGTGAAAAGCATCAATCGGATAATCTAATGACCATTCTCGAAGTGAACGCCTTGCGCGTCGAATGTAACCTCACAGCTGGCGCGTATATTAACGAGCGAAGAGTACACAAAATCCACGAGTTTTTCCCATCCGTACCACCAGGCTATAAAATCATCGAGATACCGTCGCACGTCATTTATCTACCCATCGCGAGCAAGACGATAGATAACATTCAACTCCGAATAGTGGATCAGGACGGTGATTTGGTGAACTTTCGCGGTAAGACAATAACCATACGATTACAAATCAAATCGCAATGGATATAGTCTTTCACAGAATCTCGAGCACTTATAAAAACAATACTTCGTCGATGAGAGTGTCCAGTAGTCAATGGACACGCACACCGCTAACACCGCAGAACGTGCTGTTTTTGCGGAGTATGGGTCTACGAATACGTGGAAAAATCGCATGAAAAACTACATAATCTGCATTGCGTGCATATGCTGTTTGAGATGGAGGCGGAAATAATTGATATGAAACCCCCGTCATCTTCGATGATTCCATCGCGCACTATGAGATTCATGCTCATCAGCCGTATGCATCCACAACCTTCAATAACAGTGATGAAATACATATTTCCATTCAGCATCAAGACATATGCATACTTCCCAGTCAAAGTTCGCTACGCGTATGCGGGCGAGTCACCAAAGCCGATGGCACAATCGCCGCCAATACACATTTCGCAAACAATGGCATTTGCCATTTGTTCGACGAGGTGAGATACGAGCTCAATGCCATGGAAATAGATCGATGTAAAAATGTGGGCATAACGAGCTCGATGAAGGGATACGCATCCGTGAGTCAATCCAAGAACTATAAGCTCGAGAATGCTGGCTGGTATGATGTTCGCAGCGGGCACGCTGTCGCAGATGCCGATGGGAATTTTGACGTATGCATACCGCTAAGTATGATCCTCGGTTTCGCCGAAGATTATCAAAAAATCATTGTGAACGCGAAGCACGAATTGATTCTATTGAGATCGAAGACTAATGATAATGCGATATGTCAAGTCACAGGTGAGGATGACATCAAATTCACGTTGAAAAAAGTAGAATGGCTCGTACCATACGTGACACTCTCCGATAAGCGTAAAATCCAACTTCTCAAGTTAATCGGTAAAGACACACCGATACCCATGACTTTCCGCTCATGGGAATTGTACGAGTACCCAATGCTCCCCGCAACCTCAAAACACATGTGGGCCGTGAAGACATCTACGCAACTTGAGAAGCCGCGATATGTCATTCTAGCCTTCCAGACCGATCGTAAAAATAAGAAAAGCGCAAATGCGTGTGATTTCGATCATTGTGACCTCACCGATGTCAAACTCTACCTCAATTCGCAAAGTTATCCCTATGGGAATTTTAATCTGGACATTGCTCAGAACCAATATGCCCTTCTCTATCAAATGTATGCAAACTTTCAATATTCGTACTACAATAGAGAGCCCGAACCATGCTTGAAAAAATTGGATTTCATAAAGTATGCTGCGCTTATTGTCATTGATTGCTCGAAGCAGAACGATTCTCTCAAGTCCGGCCCCGTTGACGTACGCATCGAATTCGAATCAAAGACCAATATTCCCGCCAATACTTCCGCATACTGTCTCATTCTCCATGATCGTATTGTCGAGTACAATCCGATAGGTGGCGGGGTAAGAAAGTTGAT
The DNA here is from genome assembly GCA_964007375.1 of Ophion obscuratus. Lineage (NCBI taxonomy): Eukaryota > Metazoa > Arthropoda > Insecta > Hymenoptera > Ichneumonidae > Ophion > Ophion obscuratus. The sequence continues at coordinate 4,102,578 of OZ023323.1, read as the reverse complement.
ATAAAGTTGAGATCACGCGCCCCCCTTCAGTCATCATGGAGTTTATCATTGATGTGCAAGGCTTCAAGCGACCGATCAACAAATTCGTCCCGAAGGAAATATCAATTGTCGAGGTGGCGAGCGTTGACTGCAAGCCCTTGACATTTCTCTTCGAACCACCGTACGCCTGGGATTCTCTACCGGGAAAGTACAAGAGTACGAATATGTGGTTGGAGCGCAATTACCATGGTTTGCGATGGGACGATGGCGACTTTCCACACGACACTATCCCCATGTTCATTCGATCAATCTTACAACACGCTCGAATCGTCTACATCAAGGGATTGGAGAAATCGCGGTGGTTGAAGAAATTCACCGACCTATCAACGGAGATCATCGAAGTGGAGACTCTGGATTGCCCATCGTTGGAGAAGCTTGCGGCAAAAGAGCTGAGAAACAACGGATGTCCCTACCATGCGACTCTCCACCCAAAATTCAAATGTGCCTATGAAAATGTGAAATGTCTGGAGAGATGGTTGAAAGAGGATGCGAGGAAATAAATTTTTTGTCGATTACATAATTTTTCTTTTTATTTACAAAAAAAAATTTTTTTACAAAATGTTCTCCCATTCACGCGCACACACACACACACACAGAAAATGTTCTCAATACCGTGATGGCGACGTTCGTGAATTCCTCCGCACCAGATCTCATTTAAACGCTGATGTCAACTTGGAGCGCCTTGGTGATCCGAAACACAATCTTTTTGCCATGGATTCGCTGCCGCGAGGTTAGCCTGAGGATGCCAGGCTGAGCACCTCCGCCAACATCGAGCCTTTGTGATGTGTTTTTTTTCCGAGCCCTCATAGCGACTCGGGGTTTCTGGAGAACAAAAAAACAGCATTTTTTCATTTGCAATTCACTTGAGCAGTCAATCGACATTAGTCGCCTTCCTCCTCACCGCGCACTGCATTCGCAAGGTTCGTCTGCCAGGTTTTTGAATTCCATGCTATTGAACTTTCCACCGATGTAGACCATGCATAGATCTCCGTTGTACGCTGACGCCAACATTGTCTGGAACGTCGCCGGATTCGTTTCAAGTACCTTGCTGATCCTCGCCGGTAGAAATATGGTAAACTCGTTGCAAATGTCAATCACGAACTTTTTGCCATATCTCGTATTCACTTCCCGTATGTTGGTGATAGGATACTCCGACTCGGGGGTCAACTCGTTCAATTTCTTCGCCGGAAGAAAATCTGCGTATTTGCCAATCTTATTGATCGCGTCCATGTTTCACTTGTCGTCTGATCGTTCGAAGCTGTCTTCACGAGATTATATACTCGCCCCCTCCACCATTCCCCCTCCACTCTGAATCCTCGACCAATGACGTTTGTCGGTGAGGAGATTTTTCGCGCCGTTTCTCCAAATTTATTTTTTCAAATATCATCCTCAGCGAATGAATCTGCGCCCACGAGTCTATTTCTCCTTTCAATTGTTGAATGTCTTGCAACAATCGTTCGATGCGCACTTTTAATTCACGTCTCTTGCACGATTTTTTTTCGTTGCGCCGCATGATTCCGCAGCCTTTCTCGGCAACTTCTCAACAAGAGCCTATTTTTTCCGTGAATCACCTACAGCTCCGTATCTCCCGGGACGAACATTATCATTATATGCTTCACTCCCCTTGATCTTTGGTACTTTTGAATCGGAGAGGGAGGGTCTTTTCGAAATTGATCTTCAGCAAACTTCTTCAAATTTTGCGAAACAGGATTTTTTGAATGTCTGAAATGACTCATGTTGACGGGGAAACGCTACACTGACGAATATTTTTCTAGACACCCCCACTTATAGTCCCCGTCATAATGGCGAGCGAGTTTCGACGCGTTTATCGACATCGCATTCGATTGGGGGGGGGGGGGCCTTGTCAACCGCAGCATCCGCAAGGTGTATGTGCGCGCGCGCGCGCGCGCGCGTGTGTGTCTGTGTGTGTGTGTGTGTGTGTGTGTGTGTGTGTGTGTGTGTGTGTGTATTGGCACGCGCGTGCAAATGGAACATCGCATCGCTCAAGTATAAACAGCGGTCTTTTCATCTGTTTATTTCCTCCTGTTATCGGGCTGAATTGAGGGCACGAGGGTCCGAGCGCGGAAAAATGACAGGCGTCCGATGACTCGCCCTCCTCCCCGCAAAATGTTTAAAAAATATAAGTAGTAGAGCTAGGGCGGTTCTGACCCAAGGGGAGGTGGTGTGTCAAGAGTAGTTAAGCCAAGGTGGCGCCACCGTCGAGGGAGGTCGCCGGGTGTGACGTCACAGAAAAGCCTATGTGGAGGGGGGTCATGTGGTCCGTGGAGCGACTGGTGGGGGGGGGGGGTCGATGAGTGTTTTGTGTGTATGTGAGTGCGTGCGTGCGTGCGTGCGTGTAGGGAAGCCAAGGTGGCGCTACGGGCGTGGGGAGGTCGGCGTGTGTGCGTGCGTGCGTGTAGAGAAACCAAGGTGGCGCTACGGTCGTGGGGAGGTCGGCGTGTGTGCGTGCGTGCGTGTAGAGAAGCCAAGGTGGCGCTACGGTCGTGGGGAGGTCGGCGTGTGTGCGTGCGTGCGTGTAGGGAAGCCAAGGTGGCGCTACGGTCGTGGGGAGGTCGGCGTATGTGCGTGCTTGCGTGTCAGGAAGCCAAGGTGGCGCTACGGTCGTGGGGAGGTCGGCGTGTGTGCGTGCGTGCGTGTAGAGAAACCAAGGTGGCGCTACGGTCGTGGGGAGGTCGGCGTGTGTGCGTGCTTGCGTATCAGGAAGCCAAGGTGGCGCTACGGTCGTGGGGAGGTCGGTGTGTGTGCGTGCTTGCGTGTAGGGAAGCCAAGGTGGCGCTACGGTCGTGGGGAGGTCGGCGTGTGTGCGTGCATGCGTGCGTGGGTGCGTGTAGGGAAGCTAAGGTGGCGCTATGGTCGTGGGGAGGTCGGCGTGTGTGCGTGCGTGCGTGTAGGGAAGCCAAGGTGGCGCTACGGTCGTGGGGAGGTCGGCGTGTGTGCGTGCGTGCGTGTCAGGAAGCCAAGGTGGCGCTACGGTCGTGGGGAGGTCGGCGTGTGTGCGTGCGTGCGTGTAGAGAAACCAAGGTGGCGCTACGGTCGTGGGGAGGTCGACGTGTGCGCGCGCGCGCGCGCGCGCGCGCGTGTGTGTGTGTGTGTGTGTGTGTGTGTGTGTGTGTGTGTGTGTGTGTGTGTGTGTGTGTGTGTGTGTGTGTGTGTGTGTGTGTGTGTGTGTGTGTGTGTGTGTGTGTGTGTGTGTGTGTGTGTGTGTGTGTGTGTGTGTGTGTGTGTGTGTGTGTGTGTGTGTGTGTGTGTGTGTGTGTGTGTGTGTGTGTGTGTGTGTGTGTGTGTGTGTGTGTGTGTGTGTGTGTGTGTGTGTGTGTGTGTGTGTGTGTGTGTGTGTGTGTGTGTGTGTGTGTGTGTGTGTGTGTGTGTGTGTGTGTGTGTGTGTGTGTGTGTGTGTGTGTGTGTGTGTGTGTGTGTGTGTGTGTGTGTGTGTGTGTGTGTGTGTGTGTGTGTGTGTGTGTGTGTGTGTGTGTGTGTGTGTGTGTGTGTGTGTGTGTGTGTGTGTGTGTGTGTGTGTGTGTGTGTGTGTGTGTGTGTGTGTGTGTGTGTGTGTGTGTGTGTGTGTGTGTGTGTGTGTGTGTGTGTGTGTGTGTGTGTGTGTGTGTGTGTGTGTGTGTGTGTGTGTGTGTGTGTGTGTGTGTGTGTGTGTGTGTGTGTGTGTGTGTGTGTGTGTGAAGAGCGACCTTTCAAAGCATTATTTATGACATGCAGCTGTTTCAATTCCGAAAGATAATGTCAAGATGCCTGCATCCACTCCATCTCAAAGCTCGCCGACAGACAGGTCCTGACAGGTTTCGCGGGAAAAATCTTTTGGGATCAAAGGGACCGCGGATGGACCACTTGAGCGCAGCTGCACTCTTGCGCTCTCCATGGTTCTTCGAACGTGTTCAAACCTGCTTTCCACGATTGAGGCGAGGGGGGGGGATTTGAGTGGGAGGCTTACGAGGGAGCTTATAATTTCATGGACCAGGCTCAGACTGCACGATTCCACTGCACCATCAACATCTAAAAGAACTTTGAAAGTGCGCGGAAAATGGATCTCTCGAGTATCAACAAAGTCGGCCGGATGGCAGAATTCCTTCCAACGAAGAAGCTGTCAGAACTCCCCGTTAAGTCGGAACGACTAATCTCCGACATAAGGGCAGTACAAACCAAATTTGGGAAACGCTACATCGTGGACATCGCGGATGAGTTCTCCGTCTTCTTACCGGCGCGACTTGTGAAGGCCTTCGACCAAGATCCGACAATGTTCGAGAGTATGCTGCAAGTGGCACGCGATGGTCAGCTCTGCATGCAGTATATTGGTGGAAAATACAACAGTGTCGAGTTCCGTCGTCTCTGAACATGGTGGACGGGAAAAAATTCATCGGAACACCATCGCCGAACGACTGTCTGCATCATCGAGAGTATGCTGCAACTGGTCAACGCAGTGATGGAAACTACAACAGCGTCGAGCTGCATCGTCTCCAAGCGTGGAGACACAATTGAGCACCATCGTTGAGCGGCTGTTCGCATGGTTTTTTTTCAAAGTAGTGATTATGTAAAAAAATGTATATGTTTGGTCGAATTGTAAATGATGGGTGTTTTCATCGTAGAATAAAGAATACAAATGACATTTTCATCGAAATGTTTTTTATTCATTAAAAATCCCTCGCTCACACTTCGTACACAGAGAGCCAGCTTTTCAACGACTCTACATTCGCTTTGGCGCAATTGTATTTTGATTGAAGGAATGATGGGGACATTTAACGTTTGCGATTTTCGGCAACTTCTGCAGCGATGGACAGTCCAGAGTCTCCAAATCGATGACTTTTGTTGCTGAATCCGTGAATCTTGATAGCCATGCGCATTTCTCGAATCCCTTGGCATAGATCGTAGGAGCTCCTTCCAAGATTCCTCGAATTGTCGTTCTAGCTGCCTCGTATGGTATACCGCTGTGTTCCCATCGTATTCCATGATAATTGCGTTCCAGCCACTTGTTTGTCATTTTGTACTTGGCCGGTAAAGCGTCCCAGGCGAATGGTGCATCGAAGAAGAATGTCAGCGGTTCAGCGTTCTTCTCATGGAGTTTGACGATGGACATCTCCTTCAGGACAAATTCGTTGACGGGTCTCTTGAAGCCCTGCATATCGACGATAAGCTCCATGCTGACTGAAGTGGACGCGAATCATCGGCATGATTTTATACCAATTTTTTTACTCCACCACTGAATGGATTGTACTCGACAATACGATCATGGAGGATCATGCAGTACGCTGAAGTTTGCGGTGGAATATTGTTTTTCAATTCAAATTCAAGGCGCACGTCAACAGGGCCGGACTTGAGCGAATCGTTTTGTTTTGAGCAGTCAATGACAACGAGGGGGGCTTTTTCTAAAAATTCCACCCTGCTCAGCCATGGTTCAGCCTCTTTGTTGTAATAGGTCGGTTGAAAATTCGCATACATCTCGTAGAGTAGAGCATATTGATTTTGATCAATGTTCAAATTCAAATTTCCATATGGATAACATTGCGAGTTGAGGTATAGCTTGACGTCGCTCAGGTTACAGTGATCAAAGTGGCTCGCATTTTGTGCTTTCTTATTTTTTCGCCCCGTCTGCAGCGCGAGTATGACATATCGTGGCTTCTCCAGCTGATTCGAATTTTTCACAGACCACACATGCTTGGAGGTGGCAGGCAGCAACGGATATTCATACAGTTCCCATGTTCGGAAACTCATGGAGATTGGTGCGTCTTTGGCGAGAAACTTTAACAGTTGAATTTTTCGTTGATCCCAGACTGTCACATACGGCACGAGCCATTCTATTTTATGCAATGCGAGTTTGTAGTCTTCGGGCGCTGTTTGTACAATGGCATTGTCGTCGGTCTTTGATCTCGTGAGAATCAACTCGTGCTTGGCATTTACAACAATTTTCCGATAATCTTCGGCAAATCCGAGGAGCATGCTGAGCGGTATACAAACATCAAAGTTTCCCGATACATCTACAATCTGCTTGGTCTCTTCGACATCGAGCCATCCAGTGTTCTCGAGCATAGAACTTTTGGCCGGTGAGAGAGATGAATATCCCTTAATTACACTCGTAATACCGACATTCTTATTACGATCGATTTCTATGGCATTCAACTCATATCGCACTTCGTCAAACAAATGACAAATGGAATTGTTGACGAGACTTGTAGCAGTGGTTGGCGTCCCATCTCGCTTTGATAATTTCCCACATATGTGTAGGGAACTCTTGCTCGGCAGGATGGAGAGGTCTTGATGTTGGATGGCAATACGGACTTCATCGCTGTTATTGAAGATTGAAGATGCATATGGCTGATGAGCGTGAATCTCACAATGGACGATGGATTCATCAAAGACCACGGGCGCCTGAATGTTTACAATTTCTTCTTCCATTTCACACAACAGACGCACAGAGCACAGACTAAATAATTTTTTACACGCTTTCGCCACGCACTTTGAGACCCAAATTCTTCAAGAGTAGCACGTTTTGAGGTGTTAGCACTTTGGGCGCTGGTCGACGACTGATTGTTTTCATCCATGGCCGTTTATTGTTATTGGAAGATCTGTTGAAAACAATGCCCATCACGACTTTATATGCAGGCGTATGGTGATTACTTCACCGCGGAAATTTACCAAATCACCGTCTTGATCCACTATGCGAAGCTGTACCGTGTCAATTGTTCGACTCGTGATTGGCAGATAAATTACGTGGGAGGGAACTTTAATGATCTTATAGCCCGGTGGCACAGATGGAAAAAATTCGTGAATTGTGTGTACTTTTTGTCCGTTACTATAGGCGCCAGCGGTAATGTTGCACTCAACGCGTAGGGCGTTCACTTTGAGAATGGCTACTGGACGATCGGATTCGTGTCTTTTATCGGCTTCCAATTTGCGTGCGGTGAAGCCTAGTAGATGTCCAATAGAATCTTTTGGCTCAAAATTTACATCATGATCACACTCGATCTCACTGCGTAGCGTGTTATTGTTGGGTTTAATGCCGATGCTGATGTTTTTACGCGCGAGCTCTGCTTGTACAAACGTCTCAATATCCTCTATTTCATAACTGCCCGTAGGTATCGTCAACACCTCATCTCCCACGTAAAGTTTATTGTGATCAACGTCGATATTGGGAATAGAATTGAAGGTTAACAATTCCACGAGGCCGAGAGTATAATTTTTGTGTGGCGAGAGTTCGATGGGGGGAAAGTATTGCGCCTCGAGGATAGACGATGAGCCAGATATGGTCAATGTTAAACTTTCATCCATGATGCTGGTGAATTGACAACTGAATTCCCCCTCGTCATTTCCCCCCTATATATAGTGTATATTTGTCTTTGTGCTGCAGCTGCCGACAAAGAAACTTGAGACACAAATGTCCACATTCAATCGTATCATATTCCTGATATCTAGTATAATTATAATGAACGCTACCGACACGGAAATATCTCATGAGCTCGGATGGTGGTGGAAGATTGCCGAAACTATCAAAGTACATGACTTTCGATCCGGTCTTTTTGTAAGCGACCCAATGCGTGCCAGGACCGATATTTTCATCCAAATTTACAATTGCTGCTTCACATTTGAGGGGTCCACTCGCTGGCAATGTATGGCGCATGTAAACTCCACGAAAATGTGGAATCTTTAGGATTTTTGCATAGTTGAGTAGGTCGCGGTCGGTGAGGGGTCGGTGTGGTAGCGTTACTTCCAGTTTTTTGGCTTGATATGGAGGCCCAATCCCTGCTTATACGGTTTCAGATGTAGACCCCGACCTAATGCAATTGCTTCAATTGTCCGATTATAACGCTTACTTTCATCCAATTCACGCTTAGCTGCTTGAGCAGCATTTACAGCTTTAACTATACTAGCCGCACCACCCGACAAAGCACCCGCAGCACTAAGACCCGCCAAAATGGGCACGAGGAAGGGTAATAAACCACCAATTTTATGGGGTACAGGTAGAACGCGAGGTGTGCGCACTTTACCACCTTGCAACTTTACCGCCGCACGAGCACCCTTTAGAGCTGATTTGATAATCTTATGCGGATCATTACTCTGAATCATTGTCATCTTTGCAGCGTGAATTATCTTTTTCAAGCAAACGCCACCCTTGCGACACTTCATTCCCAAGCCAAATTTTCTCTTTGTCGTCATAATATTTGCCACACCCCAAGCACTGGCTTTTTCACCGATACTAGCGTCTCTCGCGCTAACACGTTGCCTAGCCTGTTCGGCCAACACTTTATCCGCCAAATGTCTCGCCTCAAGATTGTCCGGATTCTTCGAATATGCAATATCGTGCTGTTTGCAAGCCGCATCCAATGGATTAATGGCCGGATCACCACGAGCAAGGCGCTTGGCCAACTTTATGCCTGGTCCACAATACTGATAGCCAGGCAAATGTAGTTCAACGGGGAGTTTGTTGATTAGGCGGTTGACCAACCCTTTACCACTCTTCCCATGCACTATCATGTCTAAAGACAATACGCGACTGACGGATAGTACCTATAAGAAGCCTATTTATATGATTCCGTCGTTAGTCGTGTGTGAGGTGACGTCCAGGAAGCAAACTATCGGAGGCGGACTTCCCGTGATAAATTTCGACGAGTTTGTCGAAGACCGCGGGGGAAAAAAGAAACGTCATGGGAATTTATTGCCGGATAGCATACGTGCACTGTTTTGCGGTCCATCGAATTGTGGGAAAACCAACGCTTTGCTCACTCTCATCATCCATCCGAATGGTTTGAGATTTGAGAACATTTACTTGTATTCCAAATAGCTCAAGCAGCCAAAGTATAAGTTGCTCGAACACTTACTCGAACCTGTGAGTGGAGTTGAATATCATCCATTCGAGGCACATGAACAAGTGATAGCACCAAGTGATGCACGATCCAACTCTATATTCATCTTTGATGATATAGCATGCGAAAAGCAGGATAATGTTCGGGCCTTCTTTTCCATGGGACGCCATGAGATTGTTGACAGTTTTTATCTTTGTCAAACATACACTCGTATCCCCAAACATCTCGTGAGGGATAATGCAAATTTCGTGGTGCTTTTCAAGCAGGATGATATGAATCTCAAACACGTCTACAATGACCATGTTAATACGGACATGACTTATACGTGCTTTAAAAACATGTGCGTGAAATGCTGGAATTCCGACAAGTATGCATTTATCACAATTGATAAGGATAGCGATATTAACGAAGGTCGATATAGACAAGGTTTTGATTATTTTCTCACTATTGATAAATGACTCATCGCTGGTGGTTGGAGAGACAGTATTGCACATGCCGTGGTAGTGACAACATGAAGAGCGAACAATTGTTGCGTGAAAAGGATGTGTTGCGTGAAATTGCCAAGGCGCGCGATGCAATCAGACGAAAGCATCGAATGATGAAAATTGGGAAAGATAACGATCAGCAGAGAATGCAGGATGTCTTTAAGCCTATAGTGGGGCCATTGGAGAAATTGGTGTCGTATAAAAACGGTGAGGTGGTGAAGGAGGAAATTAAGGATGAAAAAGTGGGTGATAATGTTGAAGAAGGAGATGCGTTAAATAGTGTGAAACATCAAAATGAGGCACATGATTCCTTGAAGAGTGAAACACAAGATTCGTTTAAATTGATATATGAGGATGATGATGACTCGCAAAATGTTGATGAATTAATCAACGAATATCTCCTGCTATTACAGACAAATAGAAAGGCGGGCTTGAATGTATTATACGGTGTACGATATCTCGCAAACAACAAGTTAATGATTGGCAATTCTCCGATAATTTTTGACTCTCAACATATTCGCGTGGGAGATGCGAGTTATGCGAAAACTGTTGGATTAACGGAGCTGTTGTTTAAAAAAGTGCGTAATGTCGAAACTCTCACACCGGATGATTTGAAAAACTACGAAAAGATTGTAATCTCGACGAATGCGCACAAAAAATTGTACAAGCCTAGTGAGGCTATACGACGTAACACCAGCCACAAATTTAACACATATATCGCAAATATAGTCGATCATCATGTGGGGCAGGGCATGCCAAAGTATAAGCTAGCTAGAAAAAACACCCAATTGGACTACATTTATTGGGACAATCCAAACGAGCTAGTGGATCGTCTTCGCTTACTTCTGGCATCCCAAGCAGCCGGAAATTCATCACATGCGAATGAAATTATATCGATTATCGAGGAATTGCGCGAAGCTGAAATTATTTATTAACTCGACATCGGAGAATTTACGCATTCTCATCATGAGTGTCGATGTGTTTGGACGTCATTCAAGTAGGAGTGTACTCCACAGTAAGCAAGGTCCTCCAGGTCGACCCGGGATTGGCTTTAGAATTACCGCAGATGGTCATTATGACTTGGGGCAGAAACGATTGTGTAACATTGCAAATCCGGAAGAAGAAGATGACGCCATCACTCTAAGTGCGTTACAAAAGAAATCTCGAACTATCATTAAGAACATACGCAAAGAAATGAATGAGAGTAGTCAGTTGTTGGTTCATGGACTTGAAGCTACGATACGGGACATTGTGAGGACACTCGAGACCGATGTCAAAACTCTACAAGATTTGGTGATACGTAATTCAAACGTCATTGTTGAATTGGACGCACGACTGAGTGGACTGGAAAATGAGCGAAAAAAAGGGCGCTCTCGTGCTGGAGCTACATAAGCCTGCTCGACGAAACTATCCGCGTCGACATGTGGACATCCGTGGCTTGGACGAGACCTGGCAAGCTGATCTCGTCGATATGTCATCATACGCGCGTCACAACTCCAAACACAAATTTCTCCTCACCGTCATCGATACGTTCTCAAAATTCGCCTGGGCCGTGCCAATGCTGAGTAAGAGTGGTAAAGATGCAGCAGCAGCAATGAAGTCGATCCTCGTTAAGGGACGCATACCACAGAACTTACACGTTGATCGGGGAAAAGAATTCTACAATTGTGACTTTAAGGCTGTCATGAAAAAGTACAATATTCACATGTATTCAACATATAGCAACTTGAAGGCATCCATTTGCGAGCGTTTCAATCGTACATTGAAGAACAAGATGTGGATGCAATTTAGTCTTCGTGGTAATTATAAGTGGATCGATATTCTTGATAATCTAGTAGCCGAGTACAACGATTCTGTACACCGCACCATTAAGATGAAGCCGAGAAATGTCAACGCGGAAAATGAGAAGCAACTGCAGCAGATTTTCAATAAGCCTCCAATGAAAAGATCGCCGAAATTCACCGTTGGTGATAAAGTGAGAATCAGCAAATTTAAGACTGTTTTCGAAAAGGGTTACACCCCAAATTGGACAACGGAAATATTTACAATCCATCGTGTGAAAAAAACTCATCCCGTCACATACCACTTAAAGGACCATAAAGATGAACCGATCGCCGCTGGTTTCTACGAACAAGAGCTTCTCAGTGTCAAGCACCCCGATATCTATCTCATTGAAGCGGTATTGAAGAAGCGCGGTAATCGAATGTTTGTAAAGTGGTTAGGTTTCGACAATAGTCACAATAGTTGGATAAGTAAATCCGATTTGTAGCCGACAATAAAGAAAGTGGAAAAATATGTATGTTTTATGACTCTTGACCTGTTGGTCGACCCGCATCCCTCCAAGGCCTCTGACCGACTCCACAGCAGGCTTGCCCCTTCTCGCCATCGCCCTTTTTTTTCATGGAACGTGAGGAGATGGATAGAGTGAATAAACACATGGGATTATAAAAAGTCCGTTTCTTTATTTACGGAAAATAATTCATTCTCGCACAATATATACAACAAATATAATTTTAACATCGAGTGAACAAAATATATACATAATTTTCACGAATTTTATACATCGATATTCATAAAAAAATGTACACAATTTTACAGCAAGGTTGTGGGAAAGAAATTTACAAAACTTTTCATGACGGTATTCTATAATGCCCCATGGTAGGGTATCCGAGGTCCCAGGTATGATATACCGCTTATCGTCATGAGGACTTAGAGCGATTTTCGTCTCGCGAATGGTGTAGACTTGGTGTAATTTTGATCGAATGCACGTTTGACTACGCTCCATTTCAATATTTTCCTTTAAGCATTGAGCATAATCATCAAACGTGATTGTCCTAGCCACAACGCTACTCTTGACACCTTTAACTTTTTTCGTGTCCTTCTTACCCTCGACACGTGTCGCGTACATTTTCGATCGAAGTCCAATAAATTCCGTCATAATTGCTCCATTACATTCGTCCTTCATGAGACCGGGTACCTTCTTGTTGATGAGCGGTATACCATACCTATTGTCCACCGAATAATCGCTTGTATCGAATTTTTCAATGTCGCGCTTCATATCGGCATATACATCATCGCTCTCAATGTCATATATGAGACTGTCCGTATCGGTATACATGACTTTACATCTATCTCGATACAGAAGTACCATATACTCGTGATGAAATCCATACAAGCACGTTTTGGATATGTCGAGGATGCACATACCCACATATATCGGCTTGTTGAATTTCACCTCGAGATTGCGCAATTCCACGGCAACGAGATTTTCCGAAAAAACGCTTCGGCTGTGGAAGTTTGGCTTCGCAATCATTGCCTCTGCGCCATATCTGCCCTCCCATTTTGTTAAAAGCTTTACATCTACATGATTGCGCACATTCTCCATCGTTTTGCCAAAGACCGCATTATTCATTAGTTTGAACAAATTCTTTTCGAAATCGTTTTTGGCAAGCGTTCGAAACTGGGTATTCAACTCAATATACGAACGCAGCCATGGGGATTGTGTAAACTGTAGGACTCTGTGGATTTTCGTGAGGCGAAGCCCATGGCGTAAGCACTGTTGCAAATTCCGGTAGTGTATGATGTAGCGTTTTTTATCGCAAACAGTTGCTAGTAGTTTTTCTTCCCGCTTACCCGGCGGTTTTTCATGTATTGGACAAAACGGCAGGTCTTTGTGCGCATCATGTAGAGATTGAGGATATTCCAAGTCGACTTCAAGGATGTAGCCTATAGGTGAGTCTAGCGCAATGCATGATGGATCAAACTTGGACACGTCGTTGACCCATCGAAAATCCGCATATGGCAAGGGTTGACACATTGCCCATCCATACAAATTATCGACGTCAAAATACATCAAGTATGATGATGCTTTCGATGGATCAAACGACGCCATGTACTTGTTATTAGCGCATGCATATCGGTTCGAGCATTGACTCAGACCACCGCGTATACCCCGCTCAACGAATAAAACCATGTCGATGTCAGTTAGTAATTCAAACTTGACATTCGAGTGTTTTAACATTGCATCCCAGGTATACCCCGGCAATGTGTAGTAATACGCGGGATCTAGGCCATAGCTCTCAACGCATGTATTTCGAAAGTTTTCGAAAATATCAGCTAATAACAAGACATCTGTCTTCAAGTACAAATCGCTATAGTCACCCAGCGTTCGAATGGAGAACCGCTCCCAAACTTTCTCAGCATGTGCGTACTCGCTCTCACATACTGTAGCATCTGTCAGAGAACTGTAAAATGCGTCACGTGGTGCTAGGCACGTGTCGTCTAGCTTCGTCACGTCATCAATATATTCATAAGGGAAGACCCCTTTTCGCGTCAGCAAATTGAAATCATCTTTCGAGAGAGTTGGGAATTGTGTGCGTAAAATTTTGAGTTTGTCTTCGGTCAAGAATGAGGCTAATTTGTCGAGACTGGTGTTGAGGAATTTGTATGAGTCGATAAAGCGCAATTGGATCTTGTGCTTTGAATCGTCTTTAATTTCAACATGCTTCGTGAATGTGATGTATTTCTCCTTTGTGATTGGAAGCACATCGGTTGTTCCTTCGAACGCTGTGGCTACTTCCTTGATTATAAAATGTGCATCATAACCGGATAAATTGTGGAAAACTACTGGAATGAAAAATGACTGTTTGTAATTTAGGTTGCAGTTGGAATGGGCAGGGCCTCTATAGCGCCCAGTCAGATGGCAATGATCTCGAACGCGTACATCTTCTTGCGCAAATGGTTTCTCACATATTTGACATTGAGTCGCTGCGTGAAAACTATCCCACTCACCCGGTGTTAAATGCACCATTGGTACATTATCACAGAAAGTTTCTTTTATCTGCAGTGCTAGATTTTTTAGTTCTTCGACAAACCATGATACGCAATCAGCACTGCGGCGTGAGCGATACGAAGATAGTGAGTCGTCATACGAACAACACACATAGTATCCGATACTAAATACTTCATGGTGTTGATACATGTCTTTCGCTAGGTTCTCCCCATCGGTCTTTGCCAGAACACACTCCAAATCAGCATACACGATGAAGGGATGTCGCTCTTTCCGGCTAAAGTTGCTGAACTGGAGCCACTTGTTGGTGTCGTTTGGTAGCCGGATCGCACAGTCATTTATTGTTCCACAATCGATCTCGTGTGATTGCAATTTTTCCTCTGACCCGAAGTAGTGTAAACATCTGTAAAAAAAAACAAGATGGCTTTGTTTAATTCGTCTAGCATATATAATTATCTATATATATATATATATATATATATATATATATATATATATTATGTTAACTACATACCGATCACAAATATATTTTTATGCTCCTTTTTGGTCAGTTGTGCCCTCACGAGTCTCGACAGGTTCCTGATCCATACGAAGTGCCCCACATTGCTGTCCTCGGTATCTTGCAGGTACAGCAAATTGATGTGCTTTTCCTTCTTGTGTTGAGTTACGCGTATCGGAACAAAGTCCTTTTTGGTGGTGGTGGTATACACGTTGATCGATACATTGTTATGAGCTTCAAATTTCTTTATTTGATGTATCGTCACCGGGAATTCGATATCCTTGAGATTCAGTACTGTCGAATAATGAGGATAAGAAAATGGACGGGCACTGTGTCGTTCAACTGGGTATAGAGCAGCGACAACTGCCCATGCGAAACATGCGTTATCGTCAGATTTGATGTTAACGACGGCCTTCTTCAACATTATTTCACGCGGCAATGATATGGAGCACCCGGCACGCATCGGATTATACTTATTCACATTTATCGTGAGGTTAAGTATTTTCTGCAGAGCCCAGCCGCTATCACGTTCTTGAAATTCATCGAGTAATGTTAAAGTGGGCTCCACAACGCGTTGTTCATACCACTCACCCAAATCGCTTGTGCTAAATAGTTCGCAGTTTCGCGTGTTGATACTTTTATTCGCATGTTTGTCACCACTCGCAAATTCACCATTAAACACTGTATTGATTTTGATGCTGTTGTGCTTGTCGATGATATTTTGCACATGATGAAGCACTAGGACGCGAGCATCATTTAGAAAGTGTCTCGGCTCGATGTGGCTGCGATTGATGATGGAACCGGTCAATATGCGACTCTCGAAGGATGTTTCAATCTCACGCCAGATTAACTAATGATCACCGTGTCCTGCGCCCGTGTGTATGAAACGACTCCGCACACAATTCCTCAATCCTTCCAGACGCGCTATTTGAGCTATTAGTGACTGTTGATGTCCAATTAATAATCGCGGGCGGTTAATCCGGCTTTGCGTTTCCAGCCCTTCGACGAACTCAACGCATCGTTGCTCCCATGCGGTAAAATCTTCGATCGAGCGTAAAAGCACGGCTTGGTCATGCAAGATTTGCTCCATGTTGACGAGTACGAAAAAACTTCCACGATGTTAACAGACTGACTGCTTCATGCAAAGTGTGGTCAGATTTGAGCGGAGCGGATCATTTAAAAAGGCTCTTGGGGAAAAAAAAGTTCGGCCCTCTCTCGGGAAAAAACAGGGTTTTCCGATAACGCGTAGATTGCTCGAGGAACATGAGACAAAAAACAGGAAGTCGGAATGCATCGGGTCAAAAGATTTTATGGGTTCTGCAGCTCAAGTGGTCCATCGGCGGTCACCGCCTTTGATCCCTAAAGTTTATAGTTTTTCCAAGAAAATCCTGACTTGTCGAGACCTGTCTAAAGTGTTGACGTGAGAAATTCGATGCATTCTTTTACCCCCCCCCCCCCCCCCCCCCCAATCGTGGAAAACAGGTTTGAACACGTTCGAAGAACCATGGAGAGCGCAAGAGTGCAGCTGCGCTCAAGTGATCCATCCGCGGTCCCTTTGATCCCAAAAGATTTTTCCCGAGAAACCTGTCAGGACCTGTCTGTCAGCGAGCTTTGAGATGGAGTGGATGCAGGCATCTTGATATTATCTTTCGGAATTGAAACAGCTGCATGTCATAAATAATGCTTTGAAAGGTCGCTCTTCGCACACACACACACACACACACACACACACACGCGCGCGCGCGCGCGCGCGCACGCACACACGTCGACCTCCCCACGACCGTAGCGCCACCTGGGCTTCCCTACACGCACGCACGCACGCACGCATACACGCCGACCTCCCCACGACCATAGCGCCACCTTGGCTTCCCTACACGCACGCACGCACGCATGCACGCACACACGCCGACCTCCCCACGACCGTAGCGCCACCTTGGCTTCCCTACACGCAAGCACGCACACACACCGACCTCCCCACGACCGTAGCGCCACCTTGGCTTCCTGACACGCAAGCACGCACACACGCCGATCTCCCCACGACCGTAGCGCCACCTTGGTTTCTCTACACGCACACACGCCGACCTCCCCACGACCGTAGCGCCACCATGGCTTCCCTACACGCACGCACGCACACACGCCGACCTCCCCACGACCGTAGCGCCACCTTGGCTTCTCTACACGCACGCACGCACACACGCCGACCTCCCCACGACCGTAGCGCCACCTTGGTTTCTCTACACACACGCACGTACACACGCCGACCTCCTCACGACCGTAGCGCCACCTTGGCTTCCCTACACGCAAGCACGCACACACACCGACCTCCCCACGACCGTAGCGCCACCTTGGCTTCCTGACACGCAAGCACGCACACACGCCGACCTCCCCACGACCGTAGCGCCACCTTGGTTTCTCTACACGCACGCACGCACACACGCCGACCTCCCCACGACCGTAGCGCCACCTTGGCTTCCTGACACGCAAGCACGCACACACGCCGACCTCCCCACGACCGTAGCGCCACCTTGGCTTCCCTACACGCACGCACGCACACACGCCGACCTCCCCACGACCGTAGCGCCACCTTGGCTTCCCTACACGCACGCACGCACACACGCCGACCTCCCCACGACCGTAGCGCCACCTTGGCTTCTCTACACGCACGCACGCACACACGCCGACCTCCCCACGACCGTAGCGCCACCTTGGTTTCTCTACACGCACGCACGCACACACGCCGACCTCCCCACGACCGTAGCGCCACCTTGGCTTCCCTACACGCACGCACGCACATACACACAAAACACTCATCGACCCCCCCCCCCCCCACCAGTCGCTCCTCGGACCACATGACCCCCCTCCACATAGGCCTTTCTGTGACGTCACACCCGGCGACCTCCCTCGACGGTGGCGCCACCTTGGCTTAACTACTCTTGACACACCACCTCCCCTTGGGTCAGAACCGCCCTAGCTCTACTACTAATATAATTCATAGAAATCTGACGAAATCCCGCTGCCATATTGACGCTATCAAATGTCACCGGTGCCGATGGTAAATTCTCGGAAAATAATCATTCAACACCTCAATTCGCAGGTTTAGATACATCGATAAACAAAACTATCGCATCTCAGCAAGGGGCGGGGTGATTGGGGGGGGGGGCTTTGTCAAGCCACGGCAAGCGCCCGATGACTCACCACCCACAAATGTTTAAAACAATTTCTGAGAAATCGGACCCTCCACTCTTCCTCCCACCACCCCCTCACCCCGCGGGAGGGGTGGGGAACTCCCTTTTACTACAAAGCACTTCGACTCTTTGTCAGTCGTTGCGCGGCATCGCTAGGAGTCGGACGTGTGTCTCGTACCCCCCCCCCCCCCCCTCCACCGAATTCCATTCAAGGCGAAGGGGGACTTACCACCATCGGTCGGTAAGCAGGTGACCTTTACCATCGGTCGGTAAGCAGGTGAGCCTCACCATCGGCCAGTAAGCAGTGCAGCCATACCATCCGTCGGTAAGCAGAAACATCCACAGTCGGTCATGATACCGAAACGGAATCGAAACCCAACCCGACCATCCGCCGATAAGTCGGGAATCAACCTATTTTGGTTCCTTTCTCAACTAAGTCGGTAAATGTCGGTAGTAGGAATTTTGATTCCGTTTCGGTATCATTACACTACTGACGATGCCCGCGGCGTCCTTGCTGCGGCTGCTCTCTTCGCTCGTGCCACTGTTCTTTCGATGGTCTGCCCTTCTCGCGCCCTTGGGCTTCCTCGGGTGGCCCTTGCCGCTGCGGCTGCTGCTGACGACTCGTTTTCTTTTTGTCGCGGCGCCAAAATTTCTGCTTTGTAACTGTAAAAAATAAACAATAAAATGTACAAATAAAATACATTACGCACAGAAATTAAGGGATATTTTAAAAATTCCGAATTTTTGGCTGATTTTCAACAAAGCATAACGCGGGGAAAAATGGTCGTACGGAAAATAAAAAAAAAAGGAAATTATAGTTTCAAGTATCTAGTTTTCAGATCTGCACTGCAATTTTTTTTAGCGTGGGCGGTTTTTGTTGTAATCATCCGAAAACCAACGAAATTTTTTTTTTCCAAATTTTTGATCGTCTTTAAAAGAGTCTGTCGACTTCAAATATTTTTTTTTATCATACGACTATAAAAGTCTTTTAGACAATTTAATCAGCTTTAATTCGACCTACGATGATTTGGCGCGGCGTAATCGTCGATCAAAGCAAAAAAGTCCATTTTATCTTTGACAATCAATTAATCGAGAACCAATGATCGTACGGAAAATAAAAGTAGGGTTTTGGAAACTACAAAATATTCTTTATGACATGCAATTATGGGCTGTTGATAAAACATTTTTTTCGGAGTGATGATGTTGAAAATTGGCCAATTTAAGGATATTTGGAAAATTTGGTATAACTTTGAATATAATGCATGAACGAAGGATATCGTCGGTAATGTTTTAACCTCGAAGTGTCCCCAAAAACCCTCAAAGTTGCTTGCGGTTCGATTTTTGACGTGACAACGTCTTATAATTCGATGGAGCCGGCTGCACGCACGAAAAAACATGACTCATGCGGCGTTACCTCGCTCTGAGGCGTTCCATTTAAGGCTTGAAGTGCAAGCGAGAGCGCGGAACGAGCAACAAAGAGGCACAATCGGCCTCCGCGTTCGGCAGCGTTCGACATCTGTCTCTCTCCTACTTGAGTAATGGCCTCTGCACACTGCGAGCGACGAGCGACGAGCGATGAGCGATATCCAATGGCAACGTCACTCTCATAGAGCATTTCCGTCATACTCGAGCTCTCATTGGATATCGCTCATCGCTTGTCGTCCATCGCGCGCAGTGTGCAAAGGCCATGAGCGATGCGTCCGCGTGGACAGCTGCTATACAATAATACATTTACATGTTTTCGTCAAGTATGAAGTGCAGTGAAAAGTGAAGTGGTGTCAATTGTTTATAGCAACGATAATTGCGGCGATAAAGGTAATGATTCTTTCGATATTAAATATATGTTCAGTGATATATTGTCGAATATTCGTGCTTTCGTCATTAAAATAAATAGCATCGGTCCGCTAGTGCAGCGATTGTAGGTTATGCTATAATTGACAAAACTATAACAATAAGTTAACAGAACTATTTCACGATGAGTAAAAATTCAATTGCTTTACTATTCGATCGACATAATTATCGAGCGTAGCTATGATTTCAAAAAATTAAAACATAAATGTTAAATCTTCCACATATCATAACAACGTGTCTGAAATGACAGGTTGGACCAGCCAGCCGTCAAAGGGAACAATTTTCTCCTATATCAAACACATTGAGGCGGGCTTTTTAAAAGCTAGAGTTACAAAAATTTTAATGATGTTTGCAAATTTTTAATTTTAAATTTAAGATTTATGAACAATAATTTAATCACAGTTTATTCTTATAATAAATTATTCATAATTATTACTTTTTTACAACAAATTACAATTAAATTTGCAAAAATAATTAAGTAACTAATTGAACAACAACTTTTATTCAGTTTACTTGCTGAAAGAAATAATGTCAATACAAAATTTATTATTATAAAATAATAAAATCAAAAATTAAAATTTAACAGTCGAGTAGAAACTTAGACAATAAATTTTATTCTAGTATTTTGTAAATTTAAAATGATTTTTTGAACGAAGAATTTTATGAAAAAATAAAAGTTGTAAAACAATTGCTCAAAGCACATTCATACTTGTAAAAACTATGTACATTGTAAAAAAAATAAATAAAAATTGACATAATTGTATTTATGCGTACAAAAAAATGTAACTTGATCAATTCAATGTGATTTCCATTTACCTCCTTCTCTATATCCATACAAAATATCTATCAAACAAATAAAGTTAAAATTTTCTTTTGAAAAATGAAACCATTCCATCAGTATTTTCTTATGACGTTGTCACGTTCAACTATCGTCAGTAAACCGACTTTACAGACAACCCATTTTTTTTCTTTGTGACCCGACGGTTCAAATTTATCGTTTCTGTCAAAAATCACCGTAACAAGCAATTTTTCGATTTTTATTTATTTTTTCATTTTCAAAATGTTTTTTTAGCAATAATGCGTAATTTATTTATTTACAGACATCAATTACCAAGAAGGAATTTCAAAAAAAAATTAAATTAAAAAAATTCAAATTTTCAGGGTAGTTTTGAAAGAAACTGTTTTTTGTGTTTGTTAAGAAAGTGTATTTGAACGATTGAAGCTACAAAAAAATTAAAAGTTCGAGATTTGTGTGAAGAGAATCAGTCGACAGTATGGGAGTATATCAACAACAAAGGTGGTTTAGACTGGTAACAAAAATTTTGTACGAGGAGATCATCGTTAACGAGTGAAAAAAAAATTGAATTTTTTTTTGTGTAAAAAAATTTAATAAATTTTTTTTTTAATTCGAATTTTTTTTCATATGTAAAAAAAATTTAATCTGAAAATTTTGTTTTCACGTGCTAACGATAATCGTCTCTTGTCAAAAAAAATTTGGTCGATTTTTTTTGACGAGTCTAACCACCTTTGTTGTCGATGTACCCCCCCTACTATCGACTGATTCTTTTCACACAAATCTTGAACTTTCAATTTTTTGCAGCTTCAATCGTTGAAATACACTTTCTTAACAAACACAAAAGACAGTTTTTTTCCAAAACTACCCTAAAAATTTGATTTTTCTTCTATTTGAATTTTTTGTTTGTTAATTGTTGTCATTGAATGAATAAATTACGCATTATTGCTGAAAAAAAAAACATGTTAAAATGCAAAAATGAATAAAAATCGAAAAATTGCTTGTTACGGTGATTTTTGGCAGAAACGATAAATATAATCCTTCGGGGCACCAAGGAAAAAAAATCGCAGCGCTTTGCAACTTTGAGGGTTTTTTGGGGACACTTCGAGGTTAAAACATTACCGACTATATCCTTCGTTCATGCATTATATCCAAAGTTATACCAAATTTTCCAAATATCCTTAAATTGGCCCATTTTCAACTTTTTTTCAGTCAACATCATCACCCCGAAAAAAAATGTTTTATCATCAGCCCCTAATTGCATGTCATAGAGAATATTTTGCAGTTTCCAAAACCCTACTGTCATTTTCTGTACGATCATTAGTCCTCGAGTAATTGATTGTCAAAGTGAAAAAGGACTTTTTTTGCTTTGATCGACGGTTACTCCGCGCCATATCGTCGTACGGAGCTCGTTAAAAGGTCAAATTAAAGCTGATTAAATTTTCTAAAAGAACATTTTATAGCCGTATGATAAAAAAAATGCTTTGAAGTCGATTGACCATTTGAAAGACACCAAAAATTTGGAAAAAAATTTCGTTAGTTGTCGGATGATTACAAGAAAACCGCCCACGCTAACAAATTTTACAGTCCAGATCGGAAAACTAGATACTTGAAGCTATAATTTACTTTTTTTATTCTCTATACGACCATTTTTCTCCGAGTTATCCCTTGTTAAAAATCAGCCAAAAGTTTGGAATTTTTTAAATATCCCTTAATTTGTGTGAGTAGTGTATTTTATTTGTACATTTTATTATTTATTTTTTACAGTTACACAAAAGTAATTTTGGCGCCGCAACAAAAAGAAAAGTGGTAGTCAGCAGCAGCCGCAGTGGCAAGAGGCACCCGAGGGAGCCCAAGGGCGCGAGAAGGGCAGGCTATCGAAAGAACAGGCGCGGCAGCGAGGGGAGTGGCCGCAGGAAGGACGCCGCGGGTATCATCGACGCGACCGAACCCGCAGTCGTTCGTCCCGCCGGACGCATGTTGAAGTTGCTCAAAACGAGCGGGCGGTCCAAAGTTTTGTGCAAACAGTATTGAAAAATATGACAAAAAAATTAATATTTCCCCCAATACGTAAATGAGTTTTTCCTTTACCCCCTGGAAAATGAATTAAAAAAATTGTTGAAAAAGAAGTGCCGAATCGATCGAGAAAGGCTCGAAGAGAACTTTGAGTCTTTCTCGATCGGCACTTTTTTCAAAAGACATTTCACATTGGATAAGTGTGTTTCGGCATTTTTTACAACACATTTCACATTGGGATGGGGGTCAAAACTTTGAAAGGCCAAATATAGAATGACAAAGATTTCGAAATAACCTAATTATAAACTCAATGTAACGAACTGTAAATTATTCTAAATGTTATCCTTCGACCGATGACGAAATTGAATAACTATTACACCAAAGTATCATTTATTTGAGAACGTGTACACTGAGAAAACAGTTTATTTATAGTGAAGAAATACATTTAGTTGGCACTTTTTTTCAAATATTCATTAACTGTTACAAAATTTGTTCGTCGTTAAGAAATATACTCGTTCTCGTGACAAAATTGTATAGCCATAGTTTTTCTTCGAAAATAAGGATTTACTTGATCACTTTTATTTCTCTTAACTCAGTAGATGTTTATGGTCATCGAAAAACGAGTTGAAATTGTGATATGATAATACAGTTCAAAGGAATAGAGATTTTTTCACAATTAATATATTTAGATTTGGGGCCGTTGACGTATAGTTGCCGCGACTATCCTGTGTTCAATGCAAATGAACATGTCACAACAATAAACTGATCTTCATTCAAAACGACCATCTCGGCCGCAATTGAGCCAAGAGTCACACCGTTGACTGAACTTCTCTATTTAACGCAAATAAGGATTTATTCACTATTAATGCACCTGTATTTAAGATGTTGGCGCAGTAGTTCTTTGAGATAACAGTCGTATACTTATTACAAATTGAATGTTTGGTGATAATTAAAAAATCTTCAGTTCAATCAAATATAGCCCTGTTAATAGTTAGCAAATAACTGTTAAAAGATCGACGACTCGTCTCAAATAACGATTTGTTAATAGTTAACAAATCTGTACTTGAGATAAGTATCGTACATTTGGCAAGACCGTTTACTTTGTACGCTACCATGGCCCTTTGTCGCACAAGCTCGTTTGTGCGCAGACGCGACGTAGATACGATCGAGGTACACTAGAGACTGTGCGTGAGCGGATGTCCACTTGCCTAGAGGATATCAGTTTGTGACCATGAAAACGTGAATTTATTCTCTGCGCCGATGGCATCAATTAACGATTTGCTTGTTTTGTGGGGCCTGCCAAGTCTTGAGGATACTTTCGAAAGTATATATACAGAATTTTAAATTATGCATTTGAGCAGGGGTGATCAAGACCTCGACCGCGGGGCAGGGCGACCGCCTATTTTCTATGAGAGTTGTTCCTTGCTCTATGACGTATTGCTGCTACCGTCTTTGTTTTCCTCCGATTAACGGACTTGCTACTTGTAGAGCAGAAATCGTTGTCCAACGATTTGTCCTCTACAGGTAGCAAGGAACAATTTTCATTTACTATGAGAGTTGTTCCTTGTACACTTGCCCACTAGCACTATAATGCTACATTGATTCAACTGCACATTCATTTGCCGACAATCAATGAATGACTTTGTCCAAATATTCATTTGATAACTATACATGGATCTTGATTTGTGCGAATATAAAATATCGTTCACCCAACTATCCTTTACATCCGGGATAACTTTTCCACTGATCTCATTGAATAAACGCCTTAGATATGGGAAACAAGTATTTATAGTATATTAATACGAAGCATTGGGTTTGACCAACTATACATCTGGTGGCTGCTAAGAACTTGTACGTTCCGTTAAAGTACCCATTTCTTAACTATTACCAAATCTTTGTTTGTGACAATTCGGATGCTCAAATAAATGATTCATTAACTGTAATAAGATATTTATTTCACCATATGCAACTTTACCATTTGTTAATAGTTAACAAATCCTGGTACATAGAAATATATCGTTTTCTCAGTGTAAGGTTGGATAAGTGTGTATATGTAAGGCAGGTTTGCAGTCACAAGAACCTCGCGGTTGATATATCAGCGTGTGGGCTCTGAGTGCAGACGACGCGGGTATGATGCCCGGTAGCCAATGTCTTTTTTTAAATTAAACATATATGAATTAAATATCATAAATAATGCCTGGACAGGCGAGAATAGCTATAGCGAAACTAAGTTCGAATTTTTTGAATATAAAATGAAGAAAAAAAATAGATTAAAAGAAGTCGATTAACCAGGGATCGAACCCGGACCGCAAGCATCGTCAATCCGTCACGCTGCCAACTCAGCCGCGACGCTCATTGAGGATAGAAAAACATTTATGATACACGCTTATTAATAATGTTTACTCGTAAAAAAAATGCCGTAACGACCGCAGCAAAGGCTCAAGATTTCTTTTTGGACCTTCCACGGTCGTTTTGGCGTTTTATTTTGCAACGCGGTTCGTCATTAATTTTTTTAACCCGCATTCTCGGCATAAACGGACAACCAACGGAAAATAATTTTCTCGATACATGTTTTTCTCTTTGAAATTCGTTTAATGCATATTCCAACCCGCAGTGCGGCCACACATATGTCGAGCTCCATGGGACGGAAAACCTCGCTCCGTTCGCCTGTCGAGTGAGCGAGGGGCCGAGACTTTTCGCCCACTGAGGTACCCATTCGTGTGCACGGTGACTGCGATATTGACTTGAGTGGTGCTCACGACTCGCGCGGCTACAAGGGAATCTACAACCTCGACAGAGGCGATGCACACAAAATCATATTCCCGAACTCGCCGCCGCGATTCAGAGCCATTTCCGAGGCACGCCGAAAAGGGGAGCGTTGTACTAATCTCTGCTTTCAAAGTGCCAGTCCGTCGTCTTACCGTATTAGCTACGGCCCCTCTTGTCTCAAGTGTCAACGCTCAACGTACTCTACGCGCGAACCGACACCAGCTTGGCTTCGTCCGAAACTCCCAAATTTTCAAATCGCGATATTTCAGAAACTAAGGCCTATTGGAACAAAAATAAAAAACGACGTTAATTGCCCCATAATTGGTTATATCAAAGTACTACTAAAATGCATTCTATGTAAATTTTTCAGATTATTTAATTCAACATTTTAGAAAAGGACTTTTTTTCAAATGAATATATCTTGGAAACTAGAAGTATCTGAAAAAAAATGTCAGTACTTAAAAGTTGTAGTTGTGTGTTAGCGTTCGAGCGGACGACTTTAAATAATATTTACGTTCCGGTTACGCCGATTTTTTGCCAAAAAAGGGGGAAATAATTTTTAAATTAAAAAACGGCAATTTTTTACTGAAAAAAATGACAGAGTCTTCCGATATGTCTGCCAATATCGCAAACAAATCGCCAGAGTGGCACGGATCGAGGTTCTAGGGTAAAAAAAATAAAACCACACAAATTAATTTTTTCTATACCGGAACCTCGCTCGGCGCCACTCTGGCGATTTTTTTGCGATATCGTCAGTCATACTGGAACACTCTGTAATTTTTTCAGCCAAAAAGACGGCTGTTTTTGAATAAAAAAAATGATTTCCCCCTTTTTTGGTAAAACAAATCAGCGTTACCGGAACGTAATAAGTATTTCAAATATTCAGCTCGAAAGCTAACACAAAACTACAACTTTGATGTGCAGATATTTCTCTTCAGTAACTTCAAGTTTCTGAGATATGTTAATGTAGAAAAAACGGCTTTTCCTAAAATGTGGTTCAGCCACTTTTTTCCGACCCTCTCAGATTTGTCCCATAATTGGCCAAATTTTAGTACCACTTGAAAGCACTCTTTGTGAATGTTTTGAGATCTTTAATTTCAGTATTTTAGACAATACTGGATTCTCTTTAAGTGCCGATATCTCGAAATCTCAAAGTCACACAAAAAAAATATCTCATAAATGTTGTCATTTGATAACCGATTTTGAATGCAAATTTTTTATATTTTTAGCGACACGAGAACGTCGATTTTTCACAATAGAAAAGTGAAGATAATTTTTTACGAAAAAATGGCCAGTTTTTTCTCTTTAAAATTTGCAGAATCTTGAGGCAATGTGTAGATATCGCAGAAAAATCTCTAGAGTCGCACGGATCAAGAAACAGGAGAATAAAAAGGTTTAAAAGTACGTAAAAACAGGAATAATGGAAACAACTATGGAACCGCAAGTCCAGTTGTTTAGAAAGAACCCTTCCATCTCTTAGCCAGTAAGTATCTTATGTTTCGATATGAGAAATACATACTGTTGCCCGACCCTCACCACGGGGAGGTGGATGGATAGGTATATGGTAAGTGACAAGGATCCTTGTGAATGCCTGTGTCATATTTTTGAGAGTAGTGTGTGCGTGTGCGTATGCGCGTGCGCGACTGCAGAGATCAGGTCTCCATAGTGCATCACTCCTACGGTAGTTACCAACGCCAAACCCTCTCTACAGTCTATGCGCGCGTATGGAGGTAGCGCTGGACGTACAGCCGCTTGTGCATCGCACGTCAGAAACTGAATCTCGACACTTCCCAAAAAATCGGTTGTCTGTAAAGTCGGTTTACTGACGATAGTTGAACGTGACAACGTCATAAGAAAATACTGATGGAATGGTTTCATTTTTCAAAAGAAAATTTTAATTTTATTTGTTTGATAGATATTTTGTATGGATATAGAGAAGGAGGTAAATGGAAATCACAATTGAATTGATCAAGTTACATTTATTTGTACGCATAAATACAATTATGTCAATTTTTATTTATTTTTTTTTACAATGTACATAGTTTTTACAAGTATGAATGTGCTTTGAGCAATTGTTTTACAACTTTTATTTTTTCATAAAATTCTTCGTTCAGAAAATCATTTTAAATTTACAAAATACTTGAATAAAATTTATTGTTTAAGTTTCTACTCGACTGTTAAATTTTAATTTTTGATTTTATTATTTTATAATAATAAATTTTGTATTGACATTATTTCTTTCAGCAAGTAAACTGAATAAAAGTTGTTGTTCAATTAGTTACTTAATTATTTTTGCAAATTTAATTGTAATTTGTTGTAAAAAAGTAATAATTATGAATAATTTATTATAAGAATAAACTGTGATTAAATTATTGTTCATAAATCTTAAATTTAAAATTAAAAATTTAGAAACATCATTAAAATGTTTGTAACTCTAGCTTTTAAAAAGCCCGCCTCAATATGTTTGATATAGGAGAAAATTGTTCCCTTGGACGGCTGGCTGGTCCAACCTGTCATTTCAGACACGTTGTTATGATATGTGGAAGATTTAACATTTATGTTTTAATTTTTTGAAATCATAGCTACGCTCGATAATTATTTCGATCGAATAGTAAAGCAATTGAATTTTTACTCATCGTGAAATAGTTCTGTTAACTTATGGTTATAGTTTTGTCAATTATAGCATAACCTACAATCGCTGCACTAGCGGACCGATGCTATTTATTTTAATGACGAAAGCACGAATATTCGACAATATATCACTGAACATATATTTAATATCGAAAGAATCATTACCTTTATCGCCGCAATTATCGTTGCTATAAACAATTGACACCACTTCACTTTTCACTGCACTTCATACTTGACGAAAACATGTAAATGTATTATTGTATAGCAGCTGTCCACGCGGACGCATCGCTCATGGCCTTTGCACACTGCGCGCGATGGACGACAAGCGATGAGCGATATCCAATGAGAGCTCGAGTATGACGGAAATGCTCTATGAGAGTGACGTTGCCATTGGATATCGCTCATCGCTCGTCGCTCGTCGCTCGCAGTGTGCAGAGGCCATTACTCAAGTAGGAGAGAGACAGATGTCGAACGCTGCCGAACGCGGAGGCCGATTGTGCCTCTTTGTCGCTCGTTCCGCGCTCTCGCTTGCACTTCAAGCCTTAAATGGAACGCCTCAGAGCGAGGTAACGCCGCATGAGTCATGTTTTTTCGTGCGTGCAGCCGGCTCCATCGAATTATAAGACGTCACGTCAAAAATGATTGACGGTGTTTTCGACGCTTTATGTCCACAACGGAATTCTTGCGTTTTTCCGAGGTGGATTCTCTCAGGGGTCTCTTTTTCTCTTTTGGATACACGTTGAAATGTCTAGCGAACGAGTATTGTTTCAAGAGAAGCTGTCATCTGTCTTTAGGTATAACTGAATGTACCTCTCGAAGATAGTTAGCCAAAGTTTCCAATCTCGCACATTGCTCATACTCGCCGAGGTAACAAGCTGCGTTCTCTTCTGGACAAGTAACAGCTGTCATCCGTCTTTAGGTATAACTGAATGTATCTTCAATGTACCGGGAATCGTCTTAGCTGCTTGAAATCATTCACCGAGGAACTCTGCGATAGTCTCATGGGAATCCTTCGTGCTGAATACGGTGCACGTATTTATCAAATTTTCCTTGGCCCATCGAAATAAAGCGAACGGTCTAAGAATTTGATGTTCAGCCGATGTAACCTGAAGGCTAGCACGTGCGGCAAGTCTTTTCAGATTACCACCGATTCCATCACACGCGCTTTTCCGGTGGGCGGTGCAGAAGAAAGGCCATTCTGCGGTGAGATCAAAATCTTTCCCGTGGTACAAGAGATTGGCAAAGTTGAACCGGTTTTTATAGTGTTAACCAGCGGCA
Source organism: Ophion obscuratus (assembly GCA_964007375.1). Lineage (NCBI taxonomy): Eukaryota > Metazoa > Arthropoda > Insecta > Hymenoptera > Ichneumonidae > Ophion > Ophion obscuratus. The sequence goes on along the minus strand of OZ023323.1, from coordinate 4,073,418 downwards.
TCCATAACATAAATTAAGTGCGTACGGTTATAATGGGCCCTCAGATAATCAGTGATAATTCTCTAATAAGCGTACACAGCTACCATGTTATGTTGCAAATCGTCTGAAAGGATAGCCATTGAACCATGTCGCAGCTCTCCGCCCTCTTCGAAATAGTACACAACCGTGGATGGTACACTGGTCATTATTCCAATGGAAGCCCTGAATCGCATCTTGCGCTACGAAGGCGTAGTTTTCAGCAAAATCACATTAAATGAGAAACTCGCCTTTTTCCAAATTCTCTTTCCTATAATCGACATACTTCAATTGTTGCCGAGCCACGAACGCATGAGTCTTGAGCTTCTCGACTTTCTTACATAATTCGTCGATAAACAAATCGCTCGGAAGTACCTGAACTTGCATAGTTGCTCGATCAGTTTCCGCCCAACTATAAAATTGAATGCTATCTATCTCAGCTGCATCCCATATCTTTCGAAGATAGTTAGCCAAAGTTTCCAATCTCGCACATTGCTCACACTCGCCGAGGTAGCAAGCTGCGTTCTGTTCTGGACCAGTAATTGCGTTGATAAAATCATCGTAAGTTTTCAGGTGAAGAGATGAGTCCTCCGTAAGATCGAAGAATTTGGCAGCTTCTATCAATAATTTAACATTCTCATAATAGAAACAAACGAAAATACTATGCGTTCCACTTGCTCCCGTTAAAATGCAGTGGCGTGGTCGCAGTTTTGCAAAGGTAGAAAAGCCTGCAGGCATATTCAGATGCGCTTCTAAGTAGAGCTTATGCAGTTCTCTAAGATTGCAGTAAAAATGTACAGTGCTTTTGTACATTTTTCCGACTACCGTCTGGCTGTTTCACGGATATTGAATCGTTTTTCCCTGGAATTTGCTTACTATTCGAATCATGTTCATAAAAGCACTTAATCGCTTCGACAGTCGACGCCGACAACGTTTTGTCGAGCTTCGGATTCGGTGATGCGAGAATGCCGTGAGAATCCGCCAGGTTCAGAGCTGTCTTAATCATATGACGTGAAGCATGAACAAATTTTTCCGTTTTCCGGATGTTCCATGATTTAGAAGCTAGAGTAAGAATATGTACTTCCTCCGCTGTAGTGTTGTGGGGTCTTGGAATTTTTTTTTATTTCGTGTAAAATATCTATACCGTTCTGAGCGAGCGCCAAAAACTCTTTGGTGACTAGGACATGAGTATCTTTTTTTCAGTACAGTATAAAGCGATATATACTCTTCTGGCTGGAAAGCGAAGCCTCGCTGCTCATACTGCACTGGCTAATTACAGCACCTTGACTGCAAATATCTTGTTCACTGACGAAATTTTGGGATGATGGCTTGTTAGAGATTCCTGAAGTACCGGGAAGCAGTGAGAGTTCGGTAGGCTCTGCAATTGAAGAATCATCAGACGCAGCAAAATTGACTGTTGCAGACGTGTCTAGAGTTACCGGCAGCTGTTTGAGCTTCGCCATTTTGCTTCGACAGTATTCGCACAACTGCCGTCCCTTGACCGATGGCATTATGTTGTTGAGATTGACCGAAGCCACTCGTAAATTCGATCGTTTTCTATGTTTCTTAAGTAGAAAAGGATTGCAGCACCAATTATTGAACAGCATCGTTCAGTTTTCGTTTAGTATCCGTAAAAGCACACTTATCGATCACGTTATATCGAACTGAAAACGCACCAGAGACTACTTTTTAAAAATTATAACTGACTCATTACAATACATGATGACAAACCAGTTATTGTGAGGTTTTGTTTCATTTATTTTTTACTTTTATGAGTGTTTAAAAGTAAATAACGGGCGCTGGTCTCGGTTCCGGAATGGAAAGCTTGATAGAAGACAAATAGCAATTAGTGAAGAAGCTGTAGAGAGAGATTCGTGTAGGAAGGATGCTACCGCTCGAGCGTAGCCTCAGAGTTGAGGGGAGATATACACCCAGGAGCCGAAAAAAGGTAATTTAGGTGAATTTTTTCAAAGAAAATTAATTGAAATTTTGGATTGAGGTTTTAATTATCTAAATGTATTGTTGTGCCCCGGCTTCTGATGATGTGCGGAGAGCACGGAATTTCGCTCTCGAGTAAGTTGACACCGTGGGTTGTCGGATGCTCGAGGGCGAGGGTATGTGGGGACTTTTTCCATTCTGAGTAAATCTCCAACTCGGGATATTGCAACTTGAACAACTTATATTTTATTTAAAATTGGGCAACAATATTACAATTATTTTTTATGCTTTGAGACCGACCTCCTCGGCTTCTGGCCGAAGACTGCCATTCGATTGATTCTTTCGGCTAATTGTGAACTCGGGTTTTCGCAACCAATCGTTCGATAACGTTCGATTTGTTCGATTGCGATTCACCGTTTTTGCGGCTGAGTCGAGCGGAATATCGGGCTTGTGAAATATCGGGCTCGATATCGTCGCATGGGGTCTTTGAACCTCATGCGTTAGCAATATGAAAATTCCTGTCTTTTCATGACATAACATTCCTCCACGTTGGGAAGACGAAATTCCCAATTTCGGCGATATAATACATTTTTTCATAGCTTTTGGCAATTTTTTGTCTCTCGGTCGTCTTTCGGCTTACAATGATACAATAGATTACGAAGGTACAAGTGCCTTTCTAATATTATAATATATATCCTTTTTTTTATGTTTCGATTTTCTCTTTTTTTTTCATTTACGTTGTGCGTGTGCGAGGTGCATTTCGCGTAAATATGACTCGCGGATTTTGTGAGTCAGCTGTTGCCTTGCGTTTGGCAGCTCGCGGTCTGGCCGGAGCTACGTCGGCAAGGTCGTCGTTCGGCGATGTAGCATTTAAACGTCGCCGTTGCAACGCTTTAATTCCGAAATATGATATAATCATTGCAAAGGGAATCATTCCGCTGAGGGCATAATTCCCTATGATGTGACTCTGTGTTGTCACATGATCGTAATTTTTGTTTAATTTTGTTTTCAATATTTCGATTTGTTCGCCAATTTTGTTAACTTGGTATGGATCATTAATTATCGTATGAGGAATATTTTCCAATATTAAAGGTTGAGGTATTTCGTTTTCTGTAGTCAGAAAAGATAGATTGAATGGCGGGAAAAATTGTAGGAATTTTTCGTGTACAGTTTCCTTCAAATTTTCAATCTTAAAATCTATGGAGGTGACGGAACATTTCCCATCCTAAGCCAATAATCCTGTTCCAGTAATTGTAGCATGAGTTGTCGCAGACTTTTTACAGTTTATCGTGAGAGCGATTGTCTCTGAGGCTACATATATCCATTGCCCTTCTTGTTCCAGAGCAATGACCAAAAAATTTTCTAATTTAAATAAACGATGTGTACAATTTGCTTTTTCTGGATCTTTATTATTGGATATTCTCGACGCTCTCGATCAATTATAACATTTTTTACGGTCGTTTCTATGAACCGAAACGTGTCTTTTTCTACTCTTACGAGTAGAGGATAGACTTTATTCACATTGAACTCGTCTTTGTTGATTAATGGAATTTTTATCACAACGGTGAGGGTATTTTGAATACTATATGCCTAATTCAGAAATTTCCAGTAATTCGTTAATTTTTTCTGGACGTAATTTTGTCGGAAAATTCAGTCCTTCTGGTAGATTTGATAATGCTTCTATTAGATATGCGTAGAGTTGTCTGGGCGGGAATATTGTAGAATTAACGATTCCTTTTGGCAAGCCTACTAAAAAGTTAAATAATTGACGTATATCGTTTAATAAGGATTCGATTATTACACTAATAGTTGTTAATTTCTCGTCCAATTGTTGACGTGTTAAAATATTTATTACGAGACTTTTCATTCCATGGTGTAAATTGTTTATTAAACGGCCTAGTGTTTCATCGCTTGCCGCGAGGCGATTCGTTCTGCGATTAAACATTTTCAGTGTAATTTGCTGGATTTGCAAATTTTCTTTTAACGCATCTTCTGTTGTTTCTTGTTTTTTCGTTATTGCTGTGATTTGCCGTTCGATGTTCGCAGCGTCGTTCGCATCTAAGTTACCTGTTATCGATTTTATAATGGATCCTAATCCGTCTATTAATCCTCTTTTATTTATTCTACCTTTTGTGCCAGTTATATCGTAAATGGACTGCATTTCGGAATTCATCTTTCCTTACATGGTTTCGAAGGAACTCGTTACGAGAGCACATAGCTTGTCCTCTGGCATCGTTTGACATAATTCTAATAGTTTTTCCAGCATTTCACTAATACTCTTTTCTCTATTTGCTATTGGCAAAAGATCCATGCGGATTACCAATTTCCACATTTCCTGAATCGTGTGCAGTTTTCTGATTTCCTCGTAATAAATTCCTGGGGTTGTGGAAAATTGCGTTGCGTGGAATTCTGCATTTTCCTTTCTTTCGTTAGTCCCTTCTGTTGTTCTAACTGTTGAGATTAATAACCTGCAAAAAGGGTTTGCCTTTTTATGTTCAATAATTTTTTTTGCTTGTTTCCCTATTTCTACGTGCAATACTTTTCTTCCTTTTTTTCCATTGCGATTTCTTCTCTCTCTATTCTCTTTCTTCCTTTTTTTAAACTTAGAATGTAACCATATGCGAAAAATTTGGTCCATATTTGTTTTTCCTTTAATTTTCCTCTCTTTATTTAATTATTATTATTCTTTTTATTCATTTTTTTGTATTTACTCGCAAAATTTATATACATAGTATTCAATGTATATATATATATTTTTTTATTTTTATTTTTTTTCACTCTTCCTCTCATTGGATTTTTCATTTATATATCTATACGCTATTTTTATATTTTTTCATTTATTATTCGTTTTGTTTCTTTAGAAATCTAGAGCCCTTCCTATTGTTCTTCTTGTAAATTTTATATAATTTATTTATTTAAGTTATTTCATTCATTTGAACGTTATTTTATTTACTTTATTTTTCCATTTCACTTCATATTAGTTTATTTATTTATTCTTTTATTTTTATCACTGTATTTCATTTTCTTTTATTTCGTGATTTCGTATTATTTTTCTTTATTTTACTTTTTTTGTTGTTGAACGAGTGGCAGCTCGCCACTCGTACGCAAATCTGTCGCGTGATGTTGATCGCTCGGCCGTTGCTTGGCAACCGCGCGAGACGGGGAGACGTCGATATACGCCTCGTGGGCCGCTCGTGGGCAGGCGAGTAGTCCCTCCTACTCTACCGGTCAGTGGGTAACGTAGGGTTTAATCCGGTCTACATGTACCCGGACTGCCTAACGTCCACGGCCGATAGTGTAGTTCACGTCGGAATCTTTGCTCTGTACTTTGTAAGGCCCTGTCCACTTAGGGGAAGTATTCGCTGATCGGCCTCGGCGTATAGGAGTGTCGTGGTCTAGAACTCTGTCGCCGGGGCGGTATTCCACCGTACCAGCGGTGATATCATGCCCTTCTTTTACCCTTTCCTTTCATTTTTCCAATCGTTCTTTTGCCACGTTCCATGTGGCTCGAAGCCGTTCGCGTAACTCGGAGACATAATCGTCGTATCAGTACGTCTTTCGTGGTGCTTCTTTAAGCTCCGTCGGTAAATCAGCTACTTTTTCAAACACCAACTCGTACGGAGTGAAACCTGTCGCTGTGTGCGGGGTGGTATTGTAGGTAAACATCGCGTGTGGCAACCACTCATCCCAATCTGTTTGATCCTCTTTAATGAAATATTTCAGGTATTCTGCGAGGGTTCGGTGTGAACGCTCCAAAGCTCCGTTTGATTGGGGATGGTATGCCGTCGTTTGAATCTTTTTTATTCGCAATAATTAGCACATCTCCTTGAAAGTTTCACTCAGAAAATTCATTCCTTGGTCTGACAATAATTCTTTTGGAGTGCCGTACTTGCAAACAATTTGAGTTGCAAATCCTTTGGCTACTTCCTTGGCTTCTTGCGTTTTTAGCGGTATAGCTGCGCTATACTTGGACAATACGTCTTGAAAAGTCAGAATGTCTTTATTCCCGGCTTCGGTCTCGGGTAAGGGACCTACTATATCGACTGCACATTTGACGAATGGTGTCTTGGGTGTGTCGGTAATAGTCATGGGAGCATGCTTGCGTCGCGTGATTTTATTTTTCTGGCATTTGTCGCATGATTTTACTTAGTTTTCTATTTCTTTATTCATTCCGGCCAGCTATACTTTATCTTCATTCATTGTTTCATCCTTGTTCGCCTGGGTGGCCTCCAAGAGGGGCGTCGTGGTATTCTGGCAGAATCGTACCTCGCTCCTCTTCACTCGGGCACTCGCAATCTCCTATTTCCGTCTCTGTCTCGCTGTCGCTTGTTGTCTCGCTTGCACTCGAGTCTTTTTCTATTTCCTTCTCTTTTCCACTTGGGCCTCCTGCCTGGTCCGCCTCTACTGGTGGGAGTGGCGGTTCGTTCTCGCTCGCGCGGGTCTCTGTCGCCTTACGCGGGTGTTCCTCTCTAGCGAGCTGCATTGTTTTTCTCGGCCGGCCACGTGCTCGCGGGACCAGCTGACCACAGCCATGCTGGCTTGGGTCTGTTGATGCTAGCGGCGGCGGCGCGGAGCGAGGGGCCTTCCGCGGCCTTCCTCTACCAAGCTTCTCGGCGTCCTTGTGATGTACCACCGCCTCGGATTCTTGCCACGTCAGCATCAATACATACATACGGCTTGAAGCATCCGCATTCGTATTCTTCTTGCCAGCCTTATACTCTATAGTATAGTTGAACCTCTCTATCTTTATTCTCCAACGCATCAGTCGTGATCCTGGATCTTTTACGTTGAAAAGCCATGTGAGGGGCTTATGATCCGTCATGATGGTGAATTTTGTTCCATAGATGTATGGTCGGAATTGCGCTACTGTCCAAATTATTGCTAGCATTTCCTTCTCCGTTGTTGAATAATTCATTTCTACCCTGTTCAGAGTGCGACTCGCATAACAGATGAGTAGATCTTCTCCGATTTTTTCTTGCGATAAAATCGCGCCAATTGCCTTATCAGAGGCATCAGTCGTCACCACGAAGGGTTTTTCGAAATCCGGATACTGCAAGATCGGTGCGGTGCTGAGAGTTTCCTTCAATTTTTGGAAAGCTTGTTCGCAATTTTCGTCCCAAAAGAATTTGTTTTCTTTTTTGAGCCGTTCTGTTAACGGCTTTGAGAGTTTTGAAAAATCCTGTATGAATTTTCGGTAATATCCGGCTAGTCCCAGAAATGATTGCACCTCTTTTACGTTTTTTGGGGCTGGAAATCGTTACACAGCCTCTATTTTTTCTGGATCAGGTTTTACTCCCACTTCGGTAATAATGTGTCCCAAGTACTGGGTTTCTTTTCGCAGAAATCGACATTTCCTAGGTTGAACCTTTAATTGGGCTTCTCTCAGTCGATCGAATACTTCTGTCAGCCTTTTGTTATGTTCTTTGAACGATGATCCGTATACTACTATATCATCGAGATATACGTAGCATTTTAGTCCTTGTAATCCAGTAAGTACAGCGCCTATCAGCCTTTGAAAGGTTGGTGGAGCTTTTGTAATCCAAATGGCATTCGGTTGTACTCGTAATGTCCAAGAGGAGTGGAGAAAGCGTTTTTCTCCTTGTCTTTTTCGGCCATTGGGATTTGATGAAATCCCCATGCCAAATCGAGAGTCGTGAAGTATTTTTCTAGTCCCAATTGGTCCAATATTTCGGTAATATTAGGCAATTGACACGAGTCTCCTTCCGTTGCTTTGTTTAATTTTCGGACGTCTACTACCACTCTCTTGCGTATATTTCCGTCGGCGTCAGGCTTTTTTGGAACGACGAGTAGAGGAGCATTCCATGGGCTCTTGCTCGTTCGAATTATTTCGTTTTTTAACATCTCTTTTGTCTGCACCATTACTTCTTGGTTGTGGACTTCTGGTAATCGATATGGACGAATTTTTATTGGCGTTGTCCCTGGTCGTACGCTTATGCGGTGCTCCACTATAGCGGTGCACCCAAGCGACTCTTCCTCTAAATGGAAGACGTCAGCGTATGCGTCAGCGAATTCGCGTAGGAATTTTTCTTCTTCTGGGTTTAAGTTCGAATCTCTTGTGATTTCTTCCCATATTTTGTCTTTTCTTTTTAATTTTTCTTCGATCGATACAGCACTTATTTCCTTTTCTTCAGTTGGCTTTTCTTTTTTAATTCCTTCAATTTGCACCGTTGGTCTTTCTATTTCGATTTCTTCATTGTTTAAGTTTCGCACTACTATGAGGCAAGAATGTCCTTCTGGGGGGACGTAACATCCGCCTATCTTTACTCCTGGTCGCACTTCCTTTGCTGCGACACATCCTATTTTTGCCGTCAATGTTTTTGCGTATAGCATTTGCTCTGTTCTGGGAGGTAGTTTAATTGTATTCGTTCTGTCCTACATGGGGATCGGATGTCCGTATATTTTATTATGTCTTCCGCTTAGGATGTCGACGTTGTGCTCTCTCATGAGGTCCAAACCCATTATTCCGTCTACTTCCAGTGGTACTGCGTCATCTATTACGTAGAATCCGTGTTCTACGTTTGCTGCAGGTGTTTCTAGCACGAGCATAATGTTACACAATGCGTAGAATTTTTTTCCTCCGATTCCTTTGAGTTCGATCGTTTCTTCTATTATTTATGTGTCCGGTTTTAATACACTCTTTTTTATGAGACTACATTGGGCTCCGGTGTCACCTTTCAACGTGAGGATTTTGTCTTTGGCCTGGGGAGACGCGATGTGGAAGTTGCTTCCGCTGTCGTTGCGGTTTTCTTCTCTTGGCCCGTCTACGTTTGTTGCCGTTATCATATAGAGCAAAAATGATCCAATTGTTTTTCCTTTTCGCTGTCGTTGCGATTTTCTTCCTTCGGTCTGTCTTCTTTTGGCCTATTTTTATTTGCGTTCCAGTGATACTGATTTGGGCGCCCTGGGGGCCCACTCTTGTTGTAGTGTCGATATCCGTTTCCACTCCAGTCTTGGTGCGTGTCGATATCCGTTTCCTTGTCCTTGTTGCCAATTCCTTTTTCGGCAATCCTTGTACACGTGTCCCGGTTTCTTGCAGTAATTACAAGTGATGTTGAATTGATGCACGCTTTTCGATGAAGCTGGTAGGCTGTATCTTCCGTAAAACGATGTGTTGGATCGGCAATCCTTTGCTAAGTGTCCCATTTTGTGACATTTGTTGCACGTCATCGGCGTTCGTTTTTCCAGATGAGTCTGCTTGTTTATGGATTCGCCTCCTTGTAGCGATTTTTCCTCTTCCATTGCTCCTTTAAGGGCTGATCCGAGATCCTTGAATCCTCGAGCCTTTACGATGACTTGGTATTCCCTTCGAAGTCCTCTTTCGAAGTTGTATAGAGCTAATTGCCTTACATATTTTCCAATTGTTCTTTTTTTCGCAGGCGATCTTGCCTCGCCTGTGCTGGCTTCGATTAATTCCATCATTATGGCCTCGAGTCGTTGACCGTATGCTAACATGCTCTCGTTGTATTTTTGCTTACACGTATTAAAATCGACCTGTAACGCGGCTACTGTACGTCGCGTTCCATATAGTGCTGTCATTTCGTCTTTAAATTGTTGGTACGATTCAATTTCTTTATATCGGGTATCTTTTCACGCTTTTCCTATTACTTTTGTTGATAACGCGGATTGTAAAAGGGAATGTTTATCGGCTGCTGCAACGCATGCGTTTGCATAGCCGAATGCTTTAATTATGTCGTCGACTTATTCAGGTTTTTCGCCACTAAATCGGGGAATGAGGCTTCGCGCCTCCTTTAGGGTCATAAAACCATTTTCTTGCGCCATGTTATCTGAATTAAGTTGGAGAAGGGAAAATTCTTGAATATCTATTTCGCGACCACGCCTAATGTCTATATTTTCAGGAGATCGATCAGAATCTGTTGATTGATCCAAAAAATGAACAGCGCGATCTGCTGCGGCTCGAATTTTGGTACGTTTCGCAGCTGTTGGCCTACTTGAGGAATTTGGACTTTCGTCAGAACTTGTTCCGGATCGAAATCGCTTTTTCCTAGGTTCCTGTAGTTCTTGTTCGACTGTTTGATTCTCGGGACGATCTCTCGCAATGAGTTCGTCAAAAATTGAATTTAATGAACGCCATAATTTGTTGTTACCTGGTAATCGGTATAATTTACGACGCTCGTCTTCGTTTGACATTTAATGTTTAATTGTTTGGCTTTAGAGGGTGTTTTTTATTAATGTTCCGTCACTTACAGTACGATGATGCGCCTCATGTTGATCGATGCTTCGTAGTCGGTTGTTCACAAAATGTTGACCTCGTTCTCGTAGCTGTTTAGCAGGAAATTGCCAGTATTGTTCCCTGTTGCCGTGTTGCTTTGGTTTGCTGTTCTCGTGCGCTTTGTTCTTCCGTTGTAGAAGGAATTTGGTGGGTCTTCGTCCTTGGGTCGATCTGGTATCGATGATCCTCGGGATCTGGTTGCTTTTGGATAGCTCTGTACGGTTGACTCGGGCATTTGCTTACGCCGCACGTTTTCTTTTTTATTTGTCCGGTTCGATGGTTGTCGATCGGATCAATCGTTGACCTCCTTTTCAGCACTTGCTGCGTTCAGTTTATTCTGTACGTTGGATAGGATGTTTCCTTCTTCTTTTTTTTTTTCAAGTTGTGTAATGCAAAGTTGCGGTATCCCCAATTGCGGGAATCCCACCGCTGCCACCAATGTTGTGCCCCGGCTTCTGACAATGCGCGGAGGGCACGGAATTTTGCTCTCGAGTGAGTTGACACCGTGGGCTGTCGGATGCTCGAGGGCGAGGGTATGTGGGGACTTTTCTTATTCCGAGTAAATCTCCAACTCGGGATATTGCAACTTGAACAACTTATATTTTATTTAGAATTGGGCAACAATATTACAATTATTTTTTATGCTTTGAGACCGACCTCCTCGACTTCTGGCCGAAGACTGCCTTTCGATTGATTCTTTCGGCTAATTGTTAACTCGGGTTTTCGCAACCAATCGTTCGAAAACGTTCGATTTGTTCGATTGCGATTCAGCGTTTTTCCGGCTGAGTCGAGCGGAATATCGGGCTTGTGAAATATCGGGCTCGATATCGTCGCATGGGGTCTTTGAACCTCATGCGTTAGTAATATGAAAATTTCTGTCTTTTCAGGGCACAACAGTATATACATTAAAAAATATGATTAATTTTCTTTATTTAAAAACATCAAAAACATGCAAGGATATTGTATGATCCTTGGAGCGTCGTAAAAAAATCTGCGTATGCGGTATCTACTGGCGTTTCTTCAAAAATCATCTGAAAAAAAAACAAAAAGTTTATTAAATTAGATACTATAATCTAGTACTTGTCATAGCCGATTTTGAAAATATCGATTTATGACAAAATGGCGGACGTTTGAACATAAATAGTGATTTTTGGGCCAAAAATTAGTTATTATTTTGCCTATAAAACAAAAACTAAGTAACGAAAAAAAAATCCTATGACAAGTACTAGATAATGGTGTATAGAATAACCACAAAAAACCTCAAGGCAATCAGTTCATTGGTTTTCGATAATTTTGAGTATTGATTTGAAAAACGTGGTTTTGACAAAAACGCATTTGAAAATTTGGGAATGAATAAATCATGAAATTTGTCACTTTATATGGAATCATCGATACTGGTATCGATTTTTCGGTCGACGGAATGTTCATAGCTTCTAAATCCTCGACCTCGACCATCTCGGTGTATATCTCCGGTTAAGCGAGACCGTTGATGCGGAGCACGGGTCGTCGAGAACGCGGTGCAAAGAGGGGTGGGGAGCGGCGTGCCCAGCGAAGCAACAAAGCGTCGAGAGAGGAAGTTAGAACACAGTCGTGAAAGGGAGAGGGTTAGGCCGCCGAAGCTTCGATTTCTATCTTTTTCCTACCCGCTGACGTTTATACAATGGATCTCGATGGATTAAGTGGAATCGTCGCGCGGAGAAACCTTAACAGAGTAAATCGGACAACGGCTTTCGAGAGAGCCAGGGGGATCGAAGGCTCGCGAGAAAGCCGAAGAGATCTAGGGCTCGCGAGAGAGCCGAGGGGATCTAGGACTCGTTGGAGAGTTCGGAGCCCAACGACCACCGTACGTGAGCGATAGCTACACCGTCGACGGGCGTAGCGAGGTTTGCACAAAGAAATAAGAGATCTTTGTAAGAATCGTTTATCAATGAAATCGTATTGGGATAATTCTTCCTGTGACAAATGATATCTGGACGTCAGGACTTCTGCACATGGTTTCTGATACAATAATGACAAATATCAAAACCTCCACATAATTTTTCCCCGTAAAATGCGAGATAAAAATTGATTCACAATATGAGGCATTCTCTGTCAATTCAGCCACTTTTTTTCGACCATCTCAGATGTGCCCCATATTTGGTTATATCGAAGTGCCACTAAAAGGCATTCTATGTGAATTTTTTCATATTTTTTAATCCGACATTTTAGACAAAGCCGTTTTTTCCACATTAACATATCTCGGAAACTTGAAATTACTAATAAAAAAATGTCTGCACATTAAAGTTGTAGTTTTGTGTTAACTTTTGTGGGAAAAGATTTTCATTCCTCTTCCTTTTGCGTCGACGAGACTCGGTCGGATATCGGGTTACGAGACTCTTGAGTGGGTCATAAACGCCAGGGCTGTTTATTCCGGAGCTAAGGGAGAAGACAAGGGACGGAGGCTCAAGAGTCCTAGGCGAGGCGCCTAGAAATGGACAACGAACGGGCTTTCTGTCTCCAGACCTCGAAGTGACCAGTCGCGACAACCATCCTAAAGACTTCGCTATATTTGTTAAACCGATTAACGGATCAATGTACAAGAGTATCCCGATCAGCTGGGAGGATTATATTAATTAAAACTCTCTTGTGAAATCCTACAATTCATCGACCAAATATTTTCCTACACCTTCGAGCGGAATATTTCAAATAATTTTTACGTTCCGGTAACGCTGATTTTTTACCAAAAAAGAGGAAATTACGTTTTTATTTAAAAAAACAGCCGTTGTTTGCTGAAAAAATTACAGAGTCCTCCAGTATGTCTGACGATATTGCAAAAAGATCGCCAGAGTGGCACGAAGCGAGGTTCCGGTATAAAAAAAATTAATTCGTGTGGTTTCATTTTTTTACCCTCGAACCTCGATCCGTGCCACTCTGGCGATTTTTTTGCGATATCGTCAGACATACTGGAAGATTTTGTAATTTTCTCAGCCCGAAAAAATGGCCGTTTAAAAAAATTCTCCTTATTGGTAAAAAAAATCAGCGTTACCGGAACGTAAAAATTATTTCAAGTCGTCCGCTCGAAAGCTAACACAAAACTACAACTTTTATGTAGAGACATTTTTTTCAGTTACTTCTAGTTTCCGAGATATGCCTTTTAGTTGTACTTTGATATAACCAATTATAGGGCAGATCTGAAATGGTCAAAAAAAGTAGCTGAATCGACGGAAATCCCTCATATGTGAAAAACCATCTGCGCACGATGTACGCGTTTGAGATCATTGCCATGTGACTGGCCGTTATAGAGGTCCTGCCCATTCAAAATGCAACCTAAATTACAATAATTTTTTACTCCCGTAGTTTTCCATAATTTTTCGGGTTATGATGCACATTTTATTATCATGGAAGTAGACACAGCTTTCGAAAAAAAACTGACGTCCTTTCAATCACAAAAGAGAAATACATGCTTCAGGAAGCATGTTGAAATTAAAGACGATTCAAAACATAGGTTTCAATTGCCCTCCATCGATTCACACAAACTCCTCAACACCAGTCTTGACAAGTTAGCATTATTCTTGACCGAGGACAAACTCAAAATTTTATGCATGCAATTTTCAACTCTTTCGTGAGGCGGTTTTAATTTGCTAACGCGAAAAAGGGTCTTCCCTTATGAGTATATTGACTACGTGACTAGGTTGGACGACACTTGCCTACCACCACGTGACGCATTTTACAGTTCTCTGATAGATGCTACAGTATGCGAGAGGGAGTATGCCCATGCTGAGACCGTTTGGGAGTGGTTCTCCATTCGAACGCTGGGCGACTATAGCGGTTTTGTACTTAAAGACAGATGTCTTATTATTAATCGATATTTTCGAAAACTTGCGGAATACGTGCGTTGAGAGCTATGGACTAGATCCTGCGTATTTCTACACATTTCCAGCCTATTCGTGGGATGCAATGCTAAAACACTCGAACGTCAAGGTTGAATTACGAACGGACATCGATATGGTTTTATTCGTTGAGCGACGTATACGCGGTGATGCTAATTATAAATACATGGAGTCTTTTGATCGTTCGAAAACATCATTATACTTGATGTATTTTGATGTCAACAATTTGTATTGATGGGCAATGTGCCAACGCTTGCCATATGCAGATTTTCGACGTGTTAACGACGTGTTAACGATGTGTTAACGACGATTTTGATCCACTATCCATCGCGCTAGATTCGCCTACAGGCTACATCCTTAAGGTCGACTTGGAATATCCACGATCTCTACATGATGCGCACAAAGACCTGCCATTTTGCCCAATACATGAAAAACCACCGGGTGAGCGGAAAGAACAGCTGCTAGGAACCGTCTGTGATTAAAAAAAAACGCTACATCATACACTACAGAAATTTACAACAGTGTTTACGTCATGGGCTTTGCCTCATGAAAATCCATAGAGTTTTACAGTTTACACAATCTCTTTACACAATCTGAGTTAAATACTCAGTTTCGAATGCTAGCCAAAAACGAGTTCGAAAAAAATGTATTCAAATTGATGAATAATGCGGTGTTTGGCAAAACGATGGAGAGTGTGCGCAATCATGTAGATGTAATGCTTTTGACAAAATGGGAGGGCAGGTATGGCGCAGAGGTAATTATTGCAAAGCCAAACTTCTACAGCCAAAGTATTTTTTCTGAAAACCTCGTTGCCGTAGAGTTGCCCAATCTCAAGGTGAAATTCAACAAGCCGATATATGTGGGTATGTGCATATTCGCCATATTCAAAACGTGCTTGTATGGATTTCATCACGAGTATATGGTACCACTGTATCGCGATAAATGTAAAGTCATGTATACCGATACAGATAGCCTTATACAGGGTGAGGCACTAACTGTTGCCACCTGGAATATCTCTGTAATTGTCGACGTCACAAAAAAATGTTTGAAACAAAAGTTGTACCGTACGAAAGGGGTCATCAAATGCGACCAATTTTTTTTATCTCGGTGTAGGCGCTGTCGCACAGTAAAGGTCACCTCCACTTTTTTAAATGGGACGGTACATTTTTTTCAACTATCTTGTAGAACATTGAAAACTGTATAAAAAAATATCTAGGGGTCAAAGTCGTTGAAGGTCATTTAAGATCAAAAAATAACATGAACTTTATTTTTATGTGAAATTACCTTTATTCGCAGTAGATGTTCAAAGTGATTGCCATTGGAATCAATGCAGTATTGCAATCTCCTCATCACGAATTTCTTATCACTTCGGCGCTTATTGCCGAAGTCTTGCTATTGTATTGTATGTAAACAACGGCACCAAATCTACACTGTACAATGTTTCGTCCGAACAAACCCAAGATAACGATAGTAAGAATGGTGAGACTAGTATTAATGAATCAAGCGAATGTAAATGATGTATTCTTTTGAAGAGCAAACTGAGATGCTTCGAATTTACGGAGAATGTGAGAAAAATGCAGTGAGAACTAGAGACTTATACGCTGAACGATTTCCTGAACGTTCTCATCCTACACGTCGTACATTTCAAATTTTGTACACTAAACTGAGGACAACTGGATCCTTAACCGGTCGGGAAAGTAGCCGACAAAAGCGAGTTACTAACAAAGAATCGGAAATTGGCGTCCTTGCCGCCGTTTATCGAGACCCTCGTGCGAGTTTTCGTCAAGTTGCGAGGGAATCTGGCGTATGCTAAAGAAGTATTCTACGTGTTCTACATCGTCATAAATATCATCCTTATCACATCAGTCTCCACCTCTCGCACCAGTCCACCAATCGCATTGAATTCTGCCGATGGGCTCAACGCCAGATTCAGAAAGATGACACATGTATTAATCGGATTTTATTTACTGATCAGGCAACATTTACGAATCATACAAATATTAACTTGCACAACATGCATTTGTGGTCAACTGAAAATCCACATTGGCTGCGGCAAGTTGCACATCAAAGACCGTGGTCGGTTAATGTATGGTGTGGGATTATTGGGGACAGAATCATAGTCCCTTATTTCATCGAAGGGAATCTTAATGGTAGGAAGTACACCACATTCCTTCAAGAAATATTAGGTCCTTTATTGGAAGAGATACCTTTAGAAACAAGAAACAGAATGTGGTATCAACACGATGGGTGCCCGGCACATTTTTCGGTGATAGCTAGAAATTAATTCCAAAAGACATTTCCAAATCGTTGGATTGGACGCGGAGGAGCTGTATCGTGGCCGGCTCGCTTGTCAGACTTGACGCCTCTGGACTTTTTCTTGTGGGGATACTCGAACGATCTTGTTTATAAAGAACGTCCAACTACGCCGGATGATATGCGTAAGAGAATTCTTCGAGCTTGTGATTCGATAAGTGCCGAAGTGATAAGAAATTCTACACAATGACGTGATGAGGAGATTGCAATACTGCATTGATTCCAATGTCAATCACTTTGAACATCTACTGTGAATAAAGGGAATCTCAAATAAAACTAAAGTTCATGTCACTTTTTTATCTTAAATGACCTTGAACGACTTTGACCCCTTAATGTTTTTTATGCAGTTTTCGATGCTCTACAAGATATTTGAAAAAAAATGTACCGTCCCATTTAAAAAAGTGGAGGTGACATTTACTGTGCGACAGCGCCCCCACAGAGATAAAAAAAATGGTCGCATTTTAGTGCCTGGCAACAGTTCGTGCCTTACCCTGTATATGACATTGAGGGCGAAGATGTAGGCATATAGCGCGACATTGCAAAATTTGATACGCGCGATTATTCAACGGACAATAGATATGGTATGCCGCTTGTCAAGAAGATGGTACCCGGTCTCATGACAGACGAATGGAGCAATGGAGCAATCGTGGCCGAATTCATTGGACTTCGTTCGAAAATGTATGCAACACGTGTCGAGGGTAAGAATGACACTAAAAAAGTTAAAGGTGTTAAGAGTAACGTTGTGGCTAGGACAATCACGTTTGCCGATTATGCTCAATGCGTAAAGGGAAATATTGAAATGATGCGTAGTCAAACATATATTCGATAGAAGTTGCACAAGGTCTACACAATTCGCGAGACGAAAATCGCTCTAAGTCCACATAATGATAAGCGGTGCATCATACCTAGGCTGCAACCCTACCACGGGAGCATTACAGCATACCGTCGTAAAAATTATGTACATTTTTTTATAAAGTCTATTTAAAATTATATACATTTTTGTAAATATTAACTTGATGTATAAAACTTGTGAAAATTATATATTTTTTTTTGTAAATACAGGGTGGGGCAGAATGTAGTCCCTGATTTGAAGGCTGAATAAAAAAAAAACGCTTCAAGAAACATGAAACGCGTTTTTATTAGCAATAAAATTCCATGACGTTTATGTTTCTTCTTTCTCCCACCGTCTTCGACAAACTCATCGTAATTTATCACGAGAAGTCCGCCTCCGATAGTTTGCTTCTTGGGCGTCATCTCACGCACGACTAACGGTGAAATCATATAAATAGGATTCTTATAGGAATTATTCTTTAGTCGCGTATTGTCTTTAGACAAGATTGTGCATGGCAAGTGTGGTAAAAGTTTAGTGAACCGGCTGATCAACAAACTCCCCGTTCAACTACATTTGCCTGGGTATCAGTATTGTGGGCCAGGCACAAAGTTGGTCAAGCGCCTTGCTCGTGGTGATCCCGGCATCAATCCATTAGCTACGGCTTGCAAACAACACGATATTTCGTATTCGGAAAATCCGGATAATCTTGAGGCGAGACATTTGGCGGATGAAGTGTTGGCTGAACAGGCATGGCAACGTGTTGCCGCGAAAGACGCTAGAATCGTAAAAAAGCCAGTGCTTGAGGTGTGGCAAATATTATGAAGACAAAAAGAAATTTGGTATGGGGATAAAGGCCCGCAAGGGTGGCGTTCGTGGAGTTTACATGCGCGATACATTGCCAGCGAGCGGACCCCTCAAATGTGAAGCAGCAATTATAAATTTAGATGAAAATGTCGGTCCTGGAACTGGTAAAATTGTCGTAAATGCCAAGCACGAGTTGATTCTTACGAGATCAAAGACGGATGACAATGCCATTGTACAAACAGCGCCCGAAGACTACAAACTCGTATTGCATAAAATAGAATGGCTCGTCCCATATGTAACAGACTCGGATAAGCGAAAGTGTAGGCTGTTCGAGTCAAGCAAGCTGTTTAAGTTTCTCGCCAAAAAACGCACGAATCTCCATGAGTTTCCGGACATGGGAACTGTATGGATGTCCATTGCTGCCTGCCACCTCTAAACACGTGTGGTCTGTGAAAACCTCGAATCAGCTGGAGAAGCCATGATATGTCATACCTGCGCTACAGACGGGGCGGAAAAATAAGAAACAACAAAATGCGAGCCACTTTGATCATTGTAACCTGAGCGATGTACCTCAAAGCACAATGTTATCCATATGGGAATTTGAAAATTGATCAACATCAATATGCTCTACTCTACAAGATGTACGCAAACTTTCAACTGACCTTTTACAATAAAGAGGCTGAACCATGGCTGAGCAGGATTAAATTTTTAGCAAGAGCCCCCATCGTTGTTATTGACTGCTCAAACCAAAACGATTCGCTCAAGTCTGGCCCTGTTGACGTGCGTCTTGAGTTTGAACTAAAAAAGAATATTCTGCCACAAACTTCAGCATACTGCATGATCCTCCATGATCGTATTGTTGAGTACATTCCAATCCGTGATGCGGTTAAAAACTGGTTATAAAATCATGCCGATGTTTCCCGTCCACTTCAGTCAACATGGAGCGTATCGTCGATGTACAGAACTTCAAGAGACGCATCAGCAAATGTGTCCTAAACGAGATGTCCATCGTCAAACTTCATGACAAAGATGCTGAACCGCTGACGCTCGCCTTCGACGCACCATTTGCATGGGACTTTTCTCCGGCCAAGTACAAAATGGCAAACAAGTGATTGGAACGAAATTTCCATAGAATACGATGGGATTACAGCGGCATACCATACGAGGCAGCTACAAATACAATTCGAGACATCTTGTAATCCTACCATCTATGCGAAGGGATTCGAGAAATGCGCATGGCTATCAAGATTCACGAAAGTAGAGGAGCTAGGCCGATTCTAACGCAAAAGGAGGTCACCGGGTCGAGGGGAGGTCGCTATACGCATGTGACGTCACAGGGGAGGCCTCGGTGGAGGGCCATGTGGTCCGTAGAGTGACTGACGGGGGGGGGGGGGGAGTCAGCGTTGATGAGTGGTGTGTGTGTGCGTGCGTGTGTGCGTGTGTGTGTGTGTGTGTGTGTGTGTGTGTGTGTGTGTGTGTGTGTGTGTGTGTGTGTGTGTGTGTGTGTGTGTGTGTGTGTGTGTGTGTGTGTGTGTGTGTGTGTGTGTGTGTGTGTGTGTGTGTGGAAGGAAGGGGGGCAAAAAGAATGCTTTGAATTATATGACAATAAAACAATAGTTTATTAATAATTAAATTGAACAATGACGTTACACAGTATGTATTATACATCAAATCTTTGGTGTGTGTGTGTGTGTGTGTGTGTGTGTGTGTGTGTGTGTGTGTGTGTGTGTGTGTATGTGTCAAATATCCGCAGCGGATCCGTTACCCTGGAACATAATAAAGCACGCATCTTATTAACCTATCAAACATAATCATATTTTGAATCATACTAAAGATAATACGAAACATCGACCCAATATAAGTTTAAGCAGGTTGGGCACGTGTCGCGCATCGAAATTTGGTGGGTCGGCCCGCCGCAGTTGGTACAAAAGATCCCTCGAATGTTGCTGGATCGTTCGCTGAAGTGGCCACATCTTTGGATCAGTCGATCAACCGCGTCCCGCATATCGAAATAGCACGACACACAAAATGTCGCCCGATCGTTTTCGGTAAAATATTCATAGTTCACACAGCACATCACGTCCCGGTTCAACCGATTTATTTGCTGCTGGTCCACAATTATTTCCCGCATATAATGAATTCCCTCGTCTGAGGCATCGCCCAACCCGCTATCCACTGATTCGGTATCACTTTCCAGTTCAGCCAATTCCATATCATCGTGTGCAAGCCGTTCAATTGCCGCCCACTCATCATCGTCATCATCGGCGATATCAATGACTACTTCATGTGCCACAACTATCACTTCATCATCAGCGATATTCACCACCGCCTCCATGTCATCATCGACGAGATCAATCAATTCGATTTGACGCGACATTGTTCTTGAGTGATTTTCCGTTTTCAGACTCTTTCACACTGACACCTCGGAGGTTGAAGACTGGAATGGCGAAAACTGCTGTTCCGATCCTTCTTCGAATTTCGATTTTTGGATCCTCATGGGCTTATAGTAGGGTGGGGGGATGGTCAACAGGATGTGAAAATGGTTTTCAACATTAGTTGGGATTTGTAAAAAAAAAAAACCTTGCAAGATGCTGCATCCTGGCCAGGGATAAACGAAAAGTTTTTTCTTAACTATCTCTATGGGGTAGACATCTGCTATCCAGAAGAGGGTGCACTCGTGGAGGTGAAAGCTGGCCAGGCTCTCCAAGCATTGACTTTTATGATCTCTACAGAACAGCGTAAGGTCATGGAGACTAAATTGGTGTATTACAAAGAGCATCTTAGAGTTTTCAGATTACCGTCTAGGCGCAACTTGACGTCGTTTTAAATATTCGGTCCAGATCGCAGGTGGTGATACATTTCATTCAAGAACGCAAAATTCCTAACAAAAATGCTTTATTGTTTGCAACTGCCCAAGGAAACGCTGTTAAAAAAAAAAAATTTAAATAAAATTTAAAAAAACCGAGGTCTTGATTCCATTCCGAAAGACAATGCCAATTGCATCCGCCTTGTCTCAAAGCTCGACGACACTCGAGACAGGTCCTGACAGGTTTCTCGGGAAAAATCTTTAGGGATCAAAGGGACCGCGGATGGACCACTTGAGCGCAGCTCTTGTCGAGGTCTCCATTCCGAAAGATAATGTCAAGATGTTTGCATGCGCGTCCACTCCTGTCACGAGTCTCGCCAACACTTTAGACAGGTCTCGACAAGTCAGGATTTCTTGGAAAAACTATAAACTTTAGGGATCAAGGGCCGTTGGCGATCTTTTGACCCGATGCATCCCGACTTCCTGTTTTTTGTCTAGCGTTCCTCGAGCAATCTACGCGTTATCGGAAAACTCTGTTTTTTCCCGAGAGAGGGCCGAACTTTTTTCTCCGAAGGGCCTTTTTAATGATCCGCTCCGCTCAAATCTGGCCGCACTTTGCATGAAGCAGTCAGTCTGTTAACATCGTGGAAGTTTTTTCGTACTCATCAACATGGAGCAAATTTTACATGACCAAGCCGTGCTTTTACGCTCGCTCGAAGATTTTACCACGTGGGAGCAACGATGCGTCGAGTTCATCGAAGGGCTGGAAACGCAAAGCCGCATTAAGCGCCCGCGATTATTAATTGGGCATCAACAGTCCCTTATAGCCCAAATAGCGCGTCTGGAAGGATTGAGGAATTGTGTGCGGAGCCGTTTCACACACACGGGCGCAGGACATGGTGATCATGAGTTAACCTGGCGGGAGATTGAAACGTCCTTCGAGAGTCGGATATTGACCGGGTCCATCATCAATCGCAGCCACATCGAGCCGAGACACTTTCTAAATGATGCTCGCGTCCTAGTCCTTCATCATGTGCAAAATATTATCGGCAAGCACAACAGCATCAAAGTTAATACAGTGTTTAATGGTGAATTCGCGAGTGGAGACAAACATGCGAATAAAAGTGTCAACACGCGAAACAGCGAACTATTTAGAACAAGCGATTTGAGCGAGTGGTATGAACAGCGTGTTATGGAGCCCACTTTAACCTTACTCGATGAATTCCAAGAACGTGATAGTGGCTGGGCTCTGCAGAAAATACTTAACCTCACGATAAATGTGAATAAGTATAATCCGATGCGTGCCGGGTGCTCCATATCATTGCCGCGGGAAATAATGATGAAGAGGGCTGTGGTTAACGTCAAATCCAAAGATAACGCATGTTTCGCATGGGCAGTTGTCGCTGCTCTATACCCAGCCGAACGGGACAGTGACCGTCCATCTTCTTACCCTCATTATTCGACAGTACTGAATCTTCAGGATATCGAATTCCCGGTGACGATACATCAAATTAAAAAATTTGAAGCTCATAACAATGTATCGATCAACGTATATACCACCACCACTAAAAAGGACATTGTTCCGATACGAGTCAGTCAACACAAGAAGGATAAGCACATCAATTTGCTGTACATGGAAGACAACGAGGATAACAATGTGGGACACTT
The DNA here is from genome assembly GCA_964007375.1 of Ophion obscuratus. Classification (NCBI taxonomy): domain Eukaryota; kingdom Metazoa; phylum Arthropoda; class Insecta; order Hymenoptera; family Ichneumonidae; genus Ophion; species Ophion obscuratus. The sequence continues at coordinate 4,050,922 of OZ023323.1, read as the reverse complement.
CGTATGGATCAAGAACCTGTCGAGACTCGTGACGAAGCAACTGAGCAAAAAAGGGCATAAAAAATATATCTGTGATCGGTATGTAGTTAACATAATATATATATATAATCATATATGCTAGACGAATTAAACAAAACAATCTTGTTTTTTTTTGCAGGTGTTTGCACCACTTCGGTTCCGAGGAAAAATTGCAATCACACGAGGTCGATTGTGGAGAAATAAATGACTGTGCAATCCGACTACCAAACGACACCAATAAGTGGCTCCAGTTCAGCAACTTTAGTCGGAAAGAGCGACATCCTTTCATCGTGTATGCTGATTTGGAGTGTGTGCTGGCAAAAACCGATGGGGAGAACCTAGCGAAAGATATATATAAACATCATGAAGTATTTAGTATCGGATACTATGTGTGTTGTTCGTATGACGATTCATTATCTTCGTATCACTCACGCCGCAGTGCTGATTGCATATCATGGTTTGTCGAAGAACTAAAAAATCTAGCACTGCGGATAAAAGAAACTTTCTGTGATAATGTACCAATGGTGTATTTAACAGCGAGTGAGTGGGTTAGTTTTCGCGCAGCGACTCAATGTCACATATGTGAGAAACCATTTGCGCAAGAAGATGTACGCGTTCGAGATCATTGTCATCTGACTGGGCGCTATAGAGGCCCGGCCCATTCCAACTGCAACCTAAATTACAAACAGTCATTTTTCATTCCAGTAGTTTTCCACAATTTATCCGGTTATGATGCATATTTTATAATCAAGGAAGTAGCCACAGCGTTCGAAGGCAGAACCGATGTGCTTCCAATCACAAAGGAGAAATACATCTCCTTCACGAAGCATGTTAAAATTACAGACGAATCAAAACACAAGATCCAATTGCGCTTTATCGACTCATACAAATTCCTCAACACCAGTCTCGACAAATTAGCCTCATTCTTGACCGTCGACAAACTCAAAATTTTACGCACACAATTCTTAACTCTCTCGAAAGATGATTTCAATTTGCTGACGCGAAAAGGGGTCTTCCCTTATGAATATATTGATGACGTGACCAAGCTAGACGACACTTGCCTACCACCACGTGACGCATTTTACAGTTCCCTGACAGATGCTACAGTATCCGAGAGCGAGCACGCACATGCTGAGCAAGTTTGGGAGCGGTTCTCCATTCGAACGCTGGGTGACTATAGCGATTTGTATCTGAAGACAGATGTCTTGTTATTAGCCGATATTTTCGAAAACTTTCGAAATACATGCGTTGAGAGCTATGGCCTAGATCCCGCGTATTACTACACATTGCCCGGATACACCTGGGATGCAATGTTAAAACACTCGAATGTCAAGTTTGAATTACTAACTGACATCGACATGGTTTTATTCGTTGAGCGGGGTATACGCGGTGGTCTCAGTCAATGGTCAAACCGATATGCACGCGCTAATAACAAGCACATGGAGTCGTTTGATCCATCGAAAGCATCGTCATACTTGATGTATTTTGACGTCAACAATTTGTATGGATGGGCAATGTGTCAACCCTTGCCATATGCAGATTTTCGATGGGTCAACGACGTGTCGAAGTTTGATCCATTATCCATCGCGCTAGACTCACCTATAGGCTACATCCTTGAAGTCGACTTGGAATATCCTCAATCTCTACATGATGCGCACAAAGACCTACCGTTTTGCCCAATACACGAAAAACCGCCGGGTAAGCGGGAAGAAAAGCTGTTAGCAACCGTCTGCGATAAAAAGCGCTACATCATACACTACCGGAATTTACAACAGTGCTTACGCCATGGGCTTCGCCTCACGAAAATCCATAGAGTCCTACAGTTTACACAATCCCCATGGCTGCGTTCGTATATTGAGTTGAATACCCAGTTTCGAACGCTTGCCAAAAACGATTTCGAAAAGAATTTGTTCAAATTAATGAATAATGCGGTCTTTGGAAAAACGATGGAGAATGTGCGCAATCATGTAGATGTAAAGCTTTTAACAAAATGGGAGGGCAGATATGGCGCAGAGGCAATGATTGCGAAGCCAAACTTCCACAGCCGAAGTGTTTTTTCGGAAAACCTCGTGGCCGTGGAATTGCGCAATCTCGAGGTGAAATTCAACAAGCCGATATATGTGGGTATGTGCATCCTCGACATATCCAAAACGTGCTTGTATGGATTTCATCACGAGTATATGGTACCTCTGTATCGAGATAGATGTAAAGTCATGTATACCGATACGGACAGTCTCATATATGCCATTGAGAGCGATGATATATATGCCGACATGAAGCGCGACATTGAAAAATTTGATACAAGCGATTATTCGGCGGACAATAGATATGGTATACCGCTCGTCAACAAGAAGGTGCCCGGTCTCATGAAGGACGAATGCAATGGTGCAATTATGACCGAGTTCATTGGACTTCGATCGAAAATGTACGCGACACGTGTCGAGGGTAAGAAGGACACGAAAAAAGTTAAAGGTGTCAAGAGTAGCGTTGTGGCTAGAACAATCACGTTTGACGATTATGCTCGATGCTTGAGGGAAGAAGTTGAAATGGAGCGGAGTCAAGCGTGCATTCGATCAAAATTACACCAAGTATACACCATTCGCGAGACGAAAATTGCTCTGAGTCCTCATGACGATAAGCGGTATATCATACCTGGGACCTCGGATACCCTACCGTGGGGGCATTATAGAATATCGTCGTGAAAAGTTTTGTAATTTTTTTTCCTCAACCTTGATGTAAAATTGTGTACATTTTTTATGAATATCGATGTACAAATCTCGTTAAAATTATGTATATATATATATTTTGTTCACTCGATATTAAAATTATGTTTGTTATTGTATATATTTGATTGCGTAAGAATGGATCCATTATTTTCTGTAAATAAAGAAACGGAATTTTTATAATCCCATGTGTTTATTCACTCTATCTATTTCCTCGTACCCACGTTCCACGAAAAAAAAGGGATTATCGACGGCGAGAAGGAAAAAAGCAAGCCTGCTGTGGAGTCGGTCGGAGGCCTTCGAGGGATGCGGAGACGACCAACAGGTCAAGAGTCATAAAACACGCATATTTTCAATTTTCTGTATTATCGACTACAAATCGGATTTACTTATCCAACTATTGTAGCTATTGTCGAACCCGAGTCATTCAACAATCATTCGATTACCGCGCTTCTTCAATACTGCTTCAATGAGATAGATATCGGGGTGCTTGACACTAAGAAGCTCTTGTTCGTAAAAACCCCCGGCGATCGGTTCATCTTTATGGTCCTTCAAGTGGGACGTCACGGGATGAGTTTTTTCCACACGATAGATTGTAAATATTTCTGTTGTGCAGTTTGGGGTGTAACCCTTGTCGAAAACAGTCTTAAATTTGTGGATTCTCACTTTATTACCAACGGTGAATTTCGGCGATCTTTCCATTGGAGGCTTATTGAAAATCTGCTGCAGTTGCTTCTCATTTTCCACGTTGACGCTTCTCGACTTCATCTTAATGGTGCAGTGTACAGAATCGTTATATTCGGCTACTAGATTATCAAGAATATCGATCCACTTATAATTACCATGAAGACTAAATTGCATCCGCATCTTATTCTTCAATGCACGATAGAAACGCTTGCAAATGGATGCCTTTAAGTCGCCATATGTTGAATACCTATGAATATTATACTTTTCCACGACCAACGGGTAAGTTTTGTGGTATGTGCCCCTTCTCGAAATTCGTCTGGACCATGCCAATGCTGAGTGAGAGTGGTAAAGAATTTTTACAATTGTAACTTTAAGGCTATCATGATGAAGTATAATATTCATAGGTATTCAACATATGGCGACTTAAAGGCATCCATTTGCAAGCGTTTCTATCGTGCATTGAAGAATAAGATGCGGATGCAATTTAGTCTTCATGGTAATTATAAGTGGATCGATATTCTTGATAATCTAGTAGCCGAATATAACGATTCTGTACACCGCACCATTAAGATGAAGTCGAGAAGCGTCAACGTGGAAAATGAGAAGCAACTGCAGCAGATTTTCAATAAGCCTCCAATGGAAAGATCGCCGAAATTCACCGTTGGTAATAAAGTGAGAATCCACAAATTTAAGACTGTTTTCGAAAAGGGTTACACCCCAAACTGCACAACAGAAATATTTACAATCTATCGTGTGGAAAAAACTCATCCCGTGACGTCCCACTTGAAGGACCATAAAGATGAACCGATCGCCGGGGGTTTTTACGAACAAGAGCTTCTTAGTGTCAAGCACCCCGATATCTGTCTCATTGAAGCAGTATTGAAGGAGCGCGGTAATCGAATGATTGTTGAATGACTCGGGTTCGACAATAGCTACAATAGTTGGATAAGTAAATCCGATTTGTAGTCGATAATACAGAAAATTGAAAATATGCGTGTTTTATGACTCTTGACCTGTTGGTCGTCTCCGCATCCCTCGAAGGCCTCCGACCGACTCCACAGCAGGCTTGCTTTTTTCCTTCTCGCCGTCGATAATCCCTTTTTTTCGTGGAACGTGGGTACGAGGAAATAGATAGAGTGAATAAACACATGGGATTATAAAAATTCCGTTTCTTTATTTACAGAAAATAATGGATCCATTCTTACGCAATCAAATATATACAATAACAAATATAATTTTAATATCGAGTGAACAAAATATATATATATACATAATTTTAACGAGATTTGTACATCGATATTCATAAAAAATGTACACAATTTTACATCAAGGTTGAGGAAAAAAAATTACAAAACTTTTCACGACGATATTCTATAATGCCCCCACGGTAGGGTATCCGAGGTCCCAGGTATGATATACCGCTTATCGTCATGAGGACTCAGAGCAATTTTCGTCTCGCGAATGGTGTATACTTGGTGTAATTTTGATCGAATGCACGCTTGACTCCGCTCCATTTCAACTTCTTCCCTCAAGCATCGAGCATAATCGTCAAACGTGATTGTTCTAGCCACAACGCTACTCTTGACACCTTTAACTTTTTTCGTGTCCTTCTTACCCTCGACACGTGTCGCGTACATTTTCGATCGAAGTCCAATGAACTCGGTCATAATTGCACCATTGCATTCGTCCTTCATGAGACCGGGCACCTTCTTGTTGACAAGCGGTATACCATACCTATTGTCCGCCGAATAATCGCTTGTATCAAATTTTTCAATGTCGCGCTTCATGTCGGCATATATATCATCGCTCTCAATGGCATATATGAGACTGTCCGTATCGGTATACATGACTTTACATCTATCTCGATACAGAGGTACCATATACTCGTGATGAAATCCATACAAGCACGTTTTGGATATGTCGAGGATGCACATACCCACATATATCGGCTTGTTGAATTTCACCTCGAGATTGCGCAATTCCACGGCCACGAGGTTTTCCGAAAAAACACTTCGGCTGTGGAAGTTTGGCTTCGCAATCATTGCCTCTGCGCCATATCTGCCCTCCCATTTTGTTAAAAGCTTTACATCTACATGATTGCGCACATTCTCCATCGTTTTTCCAAAGACCGCATTATTCATTAATTTGAACAAATTCTTTTCGAAATCGTTTTTGGCAAGCGTTCGAAACTGGGTATTCAACTCAATATACGAACGCAGCCATGGGGATTGTGTAAACTGTAGGACTCTATGGATTTTCGTGAGGCGAAGCCCATGGCGTAAGCACTGTTGTAAATTCCGGTAGTGTATGATGTAGCGCTTTTTATCGCAGACGGTTGCTAACAGCTTTTCTTCCCGCTTACCCGGCGGTTTTTCGTGTATTGGGCAAAACGGTAGGTCTTTGTGCGCATCATGTAGAGATTGAGGATATTCCAAGTCGACTTCAAGGATGTAGCCTATAGGTGAGTCTAGCGCGATGGATAATGGATCAAACTTCGACACGTCGTTGACCCATCGAAAATCTGCATATGGCAAGGGTTGACACATTGCCCATCCATACAAATTGTTGACGTCAAAATACATCAAGTATGACGATGCTTTCGATGGATCAAACGACTCCATGTGCTTGTTATTAGCGCGTGCATATCGGTTTGAGCATTGACTGAGACCACCGCGTATACCCCGCTCAACGAATAAAACCATGTCGATGTCAGTTAGTAATTCAAACTTGACATTCGAGTGTTTTAACATTGCATCCCAGGTGTATCCGGGCAATGTGTAGTAATACGCGGGATCTAGGCCATAGCTCTCAACGCATGTATTTCGAAAGTTTTCGAAAATATCGGCTAATAACAAGACATCTGTCTTCAGATACAAATCGCTATAGTCACCCAGCGTTCGAATGGAGAACCGCTCCCAAACTTGTTCAGCATGTGCGTGCTCGCTCTCGGATACTGTAGCATCTGTCAGGGAACTGTAAAATGCGTCACGTGGTGGTAGGCAAATGTCGTCTAGCTTGGTCACGTCATCAATATATTCATAAGGGAAGACCCCTTTTCGCGTCAGCAAATTGAAATCATCTTTCGAGAGAGTTGAGAATTGTGTGCGTAAAATTTTGAGTTTGTCGACGGTCAAGAATGAGGCTAATTTGTCGAGACTGGTGTTGAGGAATTTGTATGAGTCGATAAAGCGCAATTGGATCTTGTGTTTTGAATCGTCTGTAATTTTAACATGCTTCGTGAAGGAGATGTATTTCTCCTTTGTGATTGGAAGCACATCGGTTCTGCCTTCGAACGCTGTGGCTACTTCCTTGATTATAAAATGTGCATCATAACCGGATAAATTGTGGAAAACTACTGGAATGAAAAATGACTGTTTGTAATTTAGGTTGCAGTTGGAATGGGCCGGGCCTCTATAGCGCCCAGTCAGATGACAATGATCTCGAACGCGTACATCTTCTTGCGCAAATGGTTTCTCACATATGTGACATTGAGGCGCTGCGCGAAAACTAACCCACTCACTCGCTGTTAAATACACCATTGGTACATTATCACAGAAAGTTTCTTTTATCCGCAGTGCTAGATTTTTTAGTTCTTCGACAAACCATGATACGCAATCAGCACTGCGGCGTGAGTGATACGAAGATAATGAATCGTCATACGAACAACACACATAGTATCCGATACTAAATACTTCATGATGTTTATATATATCTTTCGCTAGGTTCTCCCCATCGGTTTTTGCCAGCACACACTCCAAATCAGCATACACGATGAAAGGATGTCGCTCTTTCCGACTAAAGTTGCTGAACTGGAGCCACTTATTGGTGTCGTTTGGTAGTCGGATTGCACAGTCATTTATTGCTCCACAATCGACCTCGTGTGATTGCAATTTTTCCTCGGAACCGAAGTGGTGCAAACACCTGCAAAAAAAACAAGATTGTTTTGTTTAATTCGTCTAGCATATATGATTATATATATATATATATATATATATATATATATATATATATATATATTATGTTAACTACATACCGATCACAGATATATTTTTATGCCCTTTTTTGCTCAGTTGCTTCGTCACGAGTCTCGACAGGTTCTTGATCCATACGAAGTGTCCCACATTGTTGTCCTCGTTGTCTTCCATGTACAGCAAATCGATGTGCTTATCCTTCTTGTGTTGACTGACTCGTATCGGAACAATGTCCTTTTTAGTGGTGGTGGTATATCCGTTGATCGATACATTGTTATGAGCTTCAAATTTTTTAATTTGATGTATCGTCACCGGGAATTCGATATCCTGGAGATTCAGTACTGTCGAATAATGAGGGTAAGAAGATGGACGGTCACTGTCCCGTTCGGCTGGGTATAGAGCAGCGACAACTGCCCATGCGAAACATGCGTTATCTTTGAATTTGACGTTAACCACAGCCCTCTTCATCATTATTTCCCGCGGCAATGATATGGAGCACCCGGCACGCATCGGATTATACTTATTCACATTTATCGTGAGGTTAAGTATTTTCTGCAGAGCCCAGCCACTATCACGTTCTTGGAATTCATCGAGTAAGGTTAAAGTGGGCTCCATAACACGCTGTTCATACCACTCGCTCAAATCGCTTGTTCTAAATAGTTCGCTGTTTCGCGTGTTGACACTTTTATTCGCATGTTTGCCTCCACTCGCGAATTCACCATTAAACACTGTATTAACTTTGATGCTGTTGTGCTTGCCGATAATATTTTGCACATGATGAAGGACTAGGACGCGAGCATCATTTAGAAAGTGTCTCGGCTCGATGTGGCTGCGATTGATGATGGACCCGGTCAATATCCGACTCTCGAAGGACGTTTCAATCTCCCGCCAGGTTAACTCATGATCACCATGTCCTGCGCCCGTGTGTGTGAAACGGCTCCGCACACAATTCCTCAATCCTTCCAGACGCGCTATTTGGGCTATAAGGGACTGTTGATGCCCAATTAATAATCGCGGGCGCTTAATGCGGCTTTGCGTTTCCAGCCCTTCGATGAACTCGACGCATCGTTGCTCCCACGTGGTAAAATCTTCGAGCGAGCGTAAAAGCACGGCTTGGTCATGTAAAATTTGCTCCATGTTGATGAGTACGAAAAAACTTCCACGATGTTAACAGACTGACTGCTTCATGCAAAGTGCGGCCAGATTTGAGCGGAGCGGATCATTAAAAAGGCCCTTCGGAGAAAAAAGTTCGGCCCTCTCTCGGGAAAAAACAGAGTTTTCCGATAACGCGTAGATTGCTCGAGGAACGCTAGACAAAAAACAGGAAGTCGGGATGCATCGGGTCAAAAGATTGTATGGGTCCTGCAGCTCAAGTGGTCCATCGGCGCCAACGGCCCTTGATCCCTAAAGTTTATAGTTTTTCCAAGAAATCCTGACTTGTCGAGACCTGTCTAAAGTGTTGGCGAGACTCGTGACAGGAGTGGACGCGCATGCAAACATCTTGACATTATCTTTCGGAATGGAGACCTCGACAAGAGCTGCGCTCAAGTGGTCCATCCGCGGTCCCTTTGATCCCTAAAGATTTTTCCCGAGAAACCTGTCAGGACCTGTCTCGAGTGTCGTCGAGCTTTGAGACAAGGCGGATGCAATTGGCATTGTCTTTCGGAATGGAATCAAGACCTCGGTTTTTTTAAATTTTATTTAAAATTTTTTTTTTTTAACAGCGTTTCCTTGGGCAGTTGCAAACAATAAAGCATTTTTGTTAGGAATTTTGCGTTCTTGAATGAAATGTATCACCACCTGCGATCTGGACCGAATATTTAAAACGACGTCAAGTTGCGCCTAGACGGTAATCTGAAAACTCTAAGATGCTCTTTGTAATACACCAATTTAGTCTCCATGACCTTACGCTGTTCTGTAGAGATCATAAAAGTCAATGCTTGGAGAGCCTGGCCAGCTTTCACCTCCACGAGTGCACCCTCTTCTGGATAGCAGATGTCTACCCCATAGAGATAGTTAAGAAAAAACTTTTCGTTTATCCCTGGCCAGGATGCAGCATCTTGCAAGGTTTTTTTTTTTTACAAATCCCAACTAATGTTGAAAACCATTTTCACATCCTGTTGACCATCCCCCCACCCTACTATAAGCCCATGAGGATCCAAAAATCGAAATTCGAAGAAGGATCGGAACAGCAGTTTTCGCCATTCCAGTCTTCAACCTCCGAGGTGTCAGTGTGAAAGAGTCTGAAAACGGAAAATCACTCAAGAACAATGTCGCGTCAAATCGAATTGATTGATCTCGTCGATGATGACATGGAGGCGGTGGTGAATATCGCTGATGATGAAGTGATAGTTGTGGCACATGAAGTAGTCATTGATATCGCCGATGATGACGATGATGAGTGGGCGGCAATTGAACGGCTTGCACACGATGATATGGAATTGGCTGAACTGGAAAGTGATACCGAATCAGTGGATAGCGGGTTGGGCGATGCCTCAGACGAGGGAATTCATTATATGCGGGAAATAATTGTGGACCAGCAGCAAATAAATCGGTTGAACAGGGACGTGATGTGCTGTGTGAACTATGAATATTTTACCGAAAACGATCGGGCGACATTTTGTGTGTCGTGCTATTTCGATATGCGGGACGCGGTTGATCGACTGATCCAAAGATGTGGCCACTTCAGCGAACGATTCAGCAACATTCGAGGGATCTTTTGTACCAACTGCGGCGGGCCGACCCACCAAATTTCGATGCGCGACACGTGCCCAACCTGCTTAAGCTTATATTGGGTCGATGGTTCGTATTATCTTTAGTATGATTCAAAATATGATTATGTTTGATAGGTTAATAAGATGCGTGCTTTATTATGTTCCAGGGTAACGGATCCGCTGCGGATATTTGACACACACACACACACACACACACACACACACACACACACACACACACACACACCAAAGATTTGATGTATAATACATACTGTGTAACGTCATTGTTCAATTTAATTATTAATAAACTATTGTTTTATTGTCATATAATTCAAAGCATTCTTTTTGCCCCCCCTTCCTTCCACACACACACACACACACACACACGCGCGCGCGCGCACGCACACGCACACCACTCAGCAACGCTGACTCCCCCCCCCGCCAGTCACTCTACGGACCACATGGCCCTCCACCGAGGCCTCCCCTGTGACGTCACATGCGTATGGCGACCTCCCCTCGACCCGGTGACCTCCTTTTGCGTTAGAATCGGCCTAGCTCCTCTACTCACGAATCACGCAACAAAGGTCATCGACCTGGAAACTCTGGACTGTCCATCGCTGCAGAAGTTGCCGAAAATCACAAACTCGGATTGCCCCAATCATTCCTTCAACACCAATTACAAGTGCGCCCATGAGAACGTAAAATCGGTGAAAAGCTGGTTCAGTGTAATCGAAGCGTTGTATGAGCGAGGGTTTTTTTTCAAATGAATAAAAACATTTCGATGAAAATATATATCACTTGTATTCTTCATTTATTCTTAAATGTTTGAGTTTTTTTTTTAACTTAGCGTATGTTCTTACATTTGATACAGATCCAAAGTTGGCTACGCGGTGCCGTCTTTATTGATTGGCTCTTGAAATGGGACCATTTCAAACAACTGTGGCAGAAAACACAGCCCATGGCGGCAATTTGCCCACAAGTGTCACACGTGAAACGGCCTACGTTTCGTTTGGTCTTAATTTTTTCGTTCAATTCGGCAAACGCTGCCATCTCGAAATACGGTTTCACAGTTTTTAAATCAACACCTTCATCCACAATCGCGTCGGGAATGGTTTCGGAGACCAGATTCCTTATATCTTCCAAGGACATTTTGTACTCATTGCTCAGAACGTTCGGTATGGTCTCGGCCGCGATCACCCAACTGAGCATATGCTTCATTATATCCGGTGACGTCTTTGCAGCTCAGCTTCTGGGTTTTCTGTTCATATCGAGCCCGATTGCTGCCAGAACCGGACCTCTAGGACGGCCTCTCGATCGCGTACATGGCATCATAGGAACGAATTGTATCGCCGTGTCGTGTTCTGATTGGATCCCATTTTCTTTGAATTCGCTGTTTTAAGCCTTTCCAGAAAATAGGTGAATTGTCCCCGATCGAAAATTTTGCCTCGCATTCTTGTTCGACTTGTCGTTCTCAATAAAGATTTTTATTTGTGATTTTGAGCTTACAGGCTCAAGAGTCGCAATCTCATCCTCGTTCAGCACCGCTACACCTGCATCTAATGTTGCCACTGCCTCCCCGTACTCGTCGTTGTCGATTTTCTCGGAAGGTTTTCGAAAGGAGGAAATCTTCTTCTGTGATGTTGTACAGTGCCTACTGCTCTTTATCGTCGACGGGCGTTACCTCTAATATAACAGGTGTATTATTTGTGATAAGGCTCCGAACCTCCGATGGTGGAGTTACGGTTTCAAGAGCATAAATGATATCCTCGCCCGTTACCTCTAGATCTACTGCTACCACTGCATCTGTTGTCGGTACCTCCTCGTCCTCATCATCGTCGTTGGTCTCATATAATGCTGCCATCTGGCCCTACCATTGATGAAGTAAAGAATGATTAATTCCTGTCATCAATAATCAAGAATGATAGATCAAGAATACTACGAGTGGAAAATACTCCTTGGGACACAATCAAACTATGGGATTTGCATGTATAAAAAATGAGACTTAAAAAATCATTAGTTGAAGAACTCAAGAAAATGAAATGTTCAAACTCACCTCAACATTCTACTCCGGATTATGCTAATGGAGCTGATTATAATCGGTCATTTCCAGAGTTCGACATGCAGAGACATTCATTTTTTTAAATGCAGGACTATTGGTCTTGCAAGAGCTACAGTGAACATACAAAAATTAAAATCCGTAATATTAATAGCAAAATTTCTACAAGGTATAATATAGTTCCCGAGACTTCAGATATCGAAAGAAACTGAAAACTATATGACTGTGTTAACTATATAACTGTATTGAGATATAAATCTAAAAAAACTCAGCATATTGAAGATTATAATAACATTGATTTCCGTTGAAAATAAAGCCAAAAAGTTGTGAATTGATTTTTTAGTCAAACAATTATTTAGCAAGTGTTCGGTGAACCTTGTTTTGAACTCGATTTTTCTGAATGCATAAGAGTTGTCTTTCTTTTTCTAAATTTCGGGTTTGAGAATTTTTAAAGACTTGTAAAACTATTTGTTCAATGGCCTGGATACTATTCAAGTGTAGAATAGTCCGTTTGTATGAAAACCTATCCGAAAATCGTGACTTGATTCAGTTTTCAACCTTAAAAATGTTCAAAAACGGGTATTTAAAAAAGTTCCCTCTATCAGAAAGCAAGAAGAGGATTTTTTTCAAAATTCATACGAATTCAGAAAAATCAAGACATTAGTTTCACATACCGACAAAAGTTTGTTTTGTTACATTTTTATTTTTTAAAATAATTTATTAATAACCTTCTGGCATTACCATCATTCACAATGAATATTGTTCTTATCTCCAATATGTTCGACTATTTCAGAACTTTATCTCATTACGAAGTACTCAAAGTTCTCACTGAAACACTCTTTTTGTTAAGAATGTACCGGCAATACATTTTAAAGAAGAAAAGGATTGTTACAAAATAAATTCGTTTTGGTTCATTTCACTCGTGCTACGATTATTTTCTAACACACGATTCCTTCGTCGCTTGATGTTTTTCCCTTTGGTCTTATGCCGATGTGCCACACGTCTCCGACCACTTCGAAATTTTGAAATGGGTATTCTCGTAGACGGAACAACCAATGTCAATGAAATTTGTTGCATGCATGCAGGGGACTTGCTCCAAGAGCATATTGTTGTCGCCATTTTCAAAAATTTCGGAAAAAAATGTACAGTTTGTGGTTACCCTGCTATGCTTGTAAATTATTAACGATTGCTTCGCATTTTCGGTAATTTGGCGACAACCATGCCGCTATTTCACGCGAGTGAAATAGCACATATTTTAAACTTTGTTTCACTTATTTTCATGAATAAATGGCGGCGAAAAGTCATTATGAATTTTTTTACACAAATGTAGCAAAAATGTACCAACAAAGCTCAAAATATCGTCCACCGGACCGAAAAGTGAGTTCATCTGTTTTCTCACTGTCGGCGCGCAGCTCGTACCGGCTTGTTTTAACCGACCGCGCTCGCATTACCCCAGAAAAAAATATTTTTTTGACAGGTCGGAAGCAGGACCTTGCATATGGGTTCGAAATATATTTCGTGCAGTGTGTGATAAAGTGAACTTTTTCTTTCGTCGCGAAAGTCTCTTGGGTGTCATTTTGGAAAACAATATGTCATACAGGAGGAATTGCGGCATAAAAATTTAGACTCACTTTCTCGCCCTCATGTGTTACATGGTACGCCTTCTATTTCGCCTTAACGAAGAAGTTCTCTTTAGGGGAAGTATATTCGCTTTTGTTTATTGTGTTGTATAATAGATGAACGGTCGTTTAATATAGTGATTGTTGCATATCTTTTTTGGTTGTAATGTGAAATCATCTTGTTAATATTGATTGCAAGGAATTATTATAGCCATACATCATCAAATGATTTTCTTATGACATATCATCATATTTTTCTTGTCTGTACAATAGATACTAACAATCAGGGTTCATGCGTCTTGCAATGATGGTATTCGTAAAAAAAATGCTTTAAACACAACGACTTTTTACACCACGAACATCCGATAATCGCTACATTATTACAACCGGGTATGTCACAATGTGTTTGCGATGTAGAAAAACCAAATGTTACAGGATTCATATTTACAGAAATCTATGTTGATATCGAACAATTTTTTTATCGATCAGAAACGATGGTCTACACATTATTATTTATGCGAATACATACCAGAAGTAAGCTTTCCGGATTTGGATGCCATCACAAAGACGTTTTCGGGTCGGAATAATTATATTTCTGCTCTCGGTCCAAATTCGCCTTTTATCTCCTTCAAACCAATGAAAAGTGGGGACAGAAACTTCCCATCAGCGCTTATAGTAGTTCGGATTGTATAGCTGTGGGTCGTTGAAGAGACAGACTGTCCAACGCAAGCAACTTTCTTCATTCCTCCCGTTGTTAGCGTGCGCTCCGAATGGATCTCCAGTTGGAAACCGCTTTGATCCGAATTGGCCACGTTTTCCGCCCCATACTTTTCGATTAGTGGTATAACATTAGCTACGAATTTTTCTGCGTTTTTTTGTAGAAGTCCTTCTCCTTCCATCGTTTTGCGCCTTACACATTTTTTAATTTTCCTAAATACAATATGGTGCTCTTTTTTAAAGTTCTATAGCCAATTATAGAGAGGCTTCAAATCGTACATCCTCAAAGTTTATCTCCTTTTGAGCTTGAAGTGCCCACTTCAGGAGATCAATATCATGTACAACAACACCAGAATCTATAGCAGTTTTCATATTTTTCAAAGTATGTTCAGAATTTTGCGCCAGGTTTTCTCTATAAGTGCCATCTTTATTTAACTGACGTGCCCAGCGGTGCAATTGTCGCTTCGACTGAACAGATTTGTATTTTTGACGGACAGCGTGTACGCTATCATTTTTGGACTTGCCAAATCTGCAGTATGCAACTGCTTTTTTATACTCTGTCAAGTGGCAAAAATTGATGAGCCCCAAAGCCACGTGGAGGTGCCCCTCTCGCTCAGCACTCACCCCGAACTTTCCTAGATGCAATACGGTGTTGTTTTTTAAAGTTCCATAGCCAATTATGAGAGGCTTTAAATCGTACATCCTCAAAGTTTATCTCCTTTTGCGCTTGAAGTGACCACTTCTGAAGATTAATATCGTGTACAATAACACCAGAATCTATAGCAGTTTTCATATTTTTCAAAGTATGTTCAGAATTTTGCGCCAGCTTTTCTTTATAAGTGCCACCTTTAATTAATTGATGTGCCCAGCGGTGCAATTGTCGCTTCGACTGAGCAGATTTGTATTTTTGACGGACGATGTCTACGCTATAATTTTTGGTCTTGCCAGATTTCCAGTATGCAACTGCTTTTTTATACTCTATAACGTGGCAAAAATTGATGAGCCCCAAAGCCACGTGGAGGTGTCCCTCTCGCTTGGCACTCACCCCGAACGCGACCCATAGAAAGTTTAGGGCGCACAAAATTATTATCTATTTATATTTCTTTCTAGTTTTTTTGTATTATTTGCGAGGCACCCACTCACATATATTAGGGATTCGGAAGAAGGGCGTGGCGAGGAAAAGACCGCGAATGTCCTTAGCTCGTCGCGACACTTGGACGTCTCATCGATGGGCGGGCACATTTACCGATTTCTGGAGCTAGCATCATCCACCCGTCAAGAGCGCTTGCTCTCGCTTTCGGGGAGACGAAGAAGGGTGCCGGTATACTGGAGAAGTCTGTGGTGTACGTCGAATATTCGTTTACACCGAGTAGTCATAGTGACCAAACCCGGCGTGAGCGTGGGGACGCTCCATGCCGATTCCGACCGGGCAAAACACCGATTTTCGTCGCTATCTATGACGGCTCGTGGTCTCGATACCCCACATGTTACACCATCATACACCTCACCAAATTTGACCAGCCCAGACATCGTCGGTAATTGCCGCTTCAACGTCGATCGTTCGGCTTGCGACCGCCTTCAAACGATCCATCTCTCGAGCGTTCTCTGTCGCCAGCAACCGGTCACTGCGTACCCTCGCCACACTTTCAAACACACACACATTTGCGAACACAAACACACACACACAGACATACACACTCGACACCGATCGGACTCGGAGAAGGAGGGAAAAGAAAGGGACTGAGCCACGGAGGGCCGAGCGAGACGGATCACCCACCTTTTGTTCTTGTTTTCTTGAGTCTCGGCGACGGCCTCCGCCCATTGGTGAGCGTGCAACGCCTTTATTTGTGACGATTAAGATCTTGTGATTCGCGTTGTGCACTCACAAGGATGGGTTCGTGGTGCGGGGTTACGTGTCGCATCGTTAGGGTTACCCGCACGTCCGTTGCGCCTGTCGTGTGACCGTGTATTTGTGTACCGCGTAGCATAATTTTGGTGTTGTTAATTGTTACGCGGTCCACTTGAGTGAGAGCAAGAATATTATTATTTTGTGTTTTGTGTCGCGATAAAAATATATGTGATTCTCTCTCTCTCCTCGACTCGAGTATGTAAAAATTTTCTTTGCCCCTAACCCTGCCCCTCTACCACGACCCAAGGCTGCAGCTAGCCCGGCAACTTGGGTGACCTCCGGTCGGACTTCGTCCGGCTAATCTTCCTGGCGAGCCGACACGGCAGCTAGCGCCTTAAATAACTCGCCGGGAAAACGGGAGGTCCCTTTTGTGACGTTTTGGGAAGGTGAATTTTCCGTCACAACTCATAGCTCACCTGATCATCAGTGGAACAGGTTTCTGAA
>OZ023323.1:3908491-4033864 GCA_964007375.1 Ophion obscuratus | reverse complement strand
CTTCGGTGTTGAGTCGGCCGCTCCACGGCCCGCAAGGAGAAGGACGCAGATAATCGCAGTCAGCATTTTGCTGTTGATAGGCACATAGTTGCAACCTAACTACATGTAAGCTAACTTGACCTTATCGACGTGTTTCGCGAATCGCTCGCCAGTTTTCATCTCGAGAACGACATTATTTCTATCGGTAATTGATATTATCTTATAGGGACCGTGATATTGAGCATCAAATTTTCCTTTCCGAGGTTCTTTCAATACGTATGCTTGATCCCCGACCTTCCCTTCAAAAGGGTGGCATTTACGGTCGTAGTAATGCTTGGAGCGTTCTTTAGCTCTATTCAGGGATTCCCCGGCCATCTCTCGAATTTCATTTTGTCGTTTTATGAGCTCCACGAGGAACGAACCACTTGTGGCCAGCCGATTTTCGGTTGGGAATTCACTCGGTTGTCGGGCTGTTTTTCCGAACACGATCTCGTGCGGAGTGAAATTCGTTGCCTCGTGTTCGCTGGTGTTGTAGGAAAATTCGGCAAAGGGTAGTAAACGGTCCTAGTCATCGTATTTATCCGCATAGTGCTTGATGTACTCGGTTAGAACGATATGACTTCGTTCCAACGCACCATTAGTCTGCGGACGGTAACCAGATGGGGTTGTATGGTTAACCTTGTAAATTTTGAGATTTCCCGCAGTAACCCATTCGTGAATGCGGTTCCTCGATCAGTTAGGATCGCCCGTGGGGCTCCGAATTGGTTGTACAGCCGACGCACTATTGCCTCTGCAACGATGGTGGCCTTTAAGTCGGGAATCGGTTCAGCAAGGCAGTACTTTGATAAGTTATCCGGCATCGTCAGTATGTGCCTATTCCCATGGGGCGACATAGGCAACGGACCGACGGTATCGAGGGATACCTTATCAAAGGTGTCTGCCGGGGTGTCTGTGAGGAGAATCGGTTCGCGAGTCTTTGCTCGAACAAGTTTCTGCTCCTGACAGCTTTTGCACCGACGGATATAATTCTGTACGTCATTTTTGAGGGTAGGCCAGTAAAACCGTTCTCGGATTCGCCTATAGGTCTTGGTGACGCCTTTATGGCCACCGATAAGGCTCGAGTGCATTTCTTTGATTATCGTCTCCCTCAAATCTGGGGGAGGGACCTGGGTCCTCCCATAACAGAGCGCGACACTTATTCCCTTACTCTCGAAAAGAGAATGGATAAGTGATAGGAGCTTGTCTGAGGCAAGTTCGTCCGCGAAGTCGCCATGATGGGATATGCGGAATGATTTCACATTCAATCGACTCATTTCCCGTTCAAGAGTCTTCAGACCGTCCCGGACTTTATCGAGACTTGTGTCATCATAATACCGGGCTTTGATTACGACACTAAAAATTCGGTGGTGTCCATACTGCGTCACCGCAATTTGTCAACCGCCAAATTTTTCTCCCGTATGTGCTCGGAGTCGAGCAATCCTAGATCCGATAATAATTTACCTATCGGGGTAATCAACTCGCCGTCAGCAGAGATGAAATGTACATAATTATCCCTCCGGTATGTGAGGTTTTCACGGTCCCCAACAATTTCCGAGTTCGTTTTGCTGGGATTGGAATTCGATTGTGAATTTGATACGTCGGATTCATCCGACGCGGCATCATAATAGGGAGCGGCTAACTCTTTGTGAGGCAACGCCTGAACACGCGGAGATAGGGCCTTCGCTAGCGCGCGACTTTGTTTTGGAGACATCGTCATATACCTCCTTGTCTAAACCTCCTTGTCCCACTCGGACGACAGCCTCGCAGTCGCCTCGTGGCTAGTCGGATGAAATTCGACGCGAGGCTGCAATGACGGTCGACGCCCGGCTTGCTGCCCGCCCCTTCTGAAAGCGTCGAGACTGCAATCGACGCTCCGTGCTCTTCGCACTCGTCGTCTGCTTCGCTGTCTCGCTCGCTCCCGCGTGAATAACGGGGCCCTACAAAGCTAACTCTTCGAAGGAGTTCCTCCTCTGTGAGCTGTTGCCGCCGGTCGGGTAATTTTTTGAGCCGGTTGCGAAGTACCCGGTCGTCTCTATCTATAATAGGGTCCAAGTCATTAAGTACCTCAAGGGTTGTGTCATCGACCTCCTCGCCATCCGAAAGGTGTCTGGGCAAGGATATCTCAACAAGATCAGTAGATTTTTCCTGATTCTCGCAAAACTTCTCTTCGAGTTGTTTCAACGACTCGTCGAATTTTCCGAAGGTGCGCTGTAACTCTTCGCCAATGGATTGATCTACATCAGGGACGATCTCCTCCACTGATGTGCTGTCCTTCGTTTCGCTAGGAGGGCAATCGACAGAAACAATCGCGTCTTTATGACCCACAGATCTTGTAGTGGGTCTGGAATCTACGGGTACTGGAGGTGGGCAAAGTTTCTTATCGGCCAGCTGTGCAGGCCGTTCAAGAATTCTTCGTTTTGAAGGAAGGAGGGGGGCAGGGAGCATGCTGCGATTGAGCCGCTGTATCCGCCGCCGTTCCTCCCCCGAACTCGTCCCGGAAGACTCTACATAGTTCGGCCTCGCTTGTACCGCGTTCGGGTCAGCTGTTCGTTGACGCGTACGCAAGGCCACGGGGCTCCGAGCAGTAGGGTCGGGGTGTCTCGGATTTCCTTGCCCTGCGCGAGGTTCATTCGGAGCGGAGTGCAACCGTGGTATCCTGTTATCTATAAGGAGTACCATAGGTGGGCGATCGGTTTCCTCCGACTCGCTAGATTCCGATGATAGTTGATTGATAGGGTTACGGGAAAGAGCGTCTGCATTAATGTTCAGCTTTCCGGGTTTATAAATAAACTCGTAGTCGTAATTTTGAAGGCTCAGTCTCCACCGTACTAATCTTTTGCCCGGATCACTCATAGACCCAATCCATTTGAGTGGCTCGTGGTCGGAGACAAGTTTAAATTTTCGCCCATATAAATACGGCTGATAATGCTCCAAAGCCTTCATTATAGCGAGACACTCTTTCTCTGTCGTGCCATAGTTTACCTCGGCGGGTAGGAGTATGCGGAAAAAATAGGCTACTGGGAAGGCAAAGCCATCGTGCTCTTGACTTAACACTGCCCCGACCGCATAATCCGACGCGTCCGTGGTAAGCTTGAATGATTGGTTAAAATCGGGGAATTTAAGTATCGGTTCCGTGCATAGGGCCTTACGTAGATCTCTGAAACTCTGCCGCTGTGCACTTCCCCACTCGAACTGCCTACCCTTTTTTAAGAGGTCGGACAGCGGCTTGGCGCGATCGGAGAAATTGTCGATGAATCTCCGGTAATATCCCGCGAGTCCGAGGAACTGTCGGATATTTTTCGCCGTTTTCGGCGTCGGGAAGCGCCTTACAGCCTCAAGTTTCCGGGGATCGGGCCGTAAACCATCTCGCCCAATTATGTGGCCGAGATAGCACACTTCCCTTCTCAGAACTTCACACTTATCGGGTTCAAGTACGAGATTTGCGTGCCGCAACCGAGCCATTAATCGCCGAACTTTAACGTCATGTTCCTCTAACGATCGAGCGAATACGACGATATCGTCAAGGTAAACGAATAATTCGGCACCTTGGAGACCTCGAAGTACACTGTCCATCAA
The DNA here is from genome assembly GCA_964007375.1 of Ophion obscuratus. Taxonomy (NCBI): domain Eukaryota; kingdom Metazoa; phylum Arthropoda; class Insecta; order Hymenoptera; family Ichneumonidae; genus Ophion; species Ophion obscuratus. The sequence goes on along the minus strand of OZ023323.1, from coordinate 4,030,270 downwards.
TCGCTAAAAGGTCGCGGGTGCGTTCTTCAAGCCCTCGGGCATACGAGCGTACTCATAATGGCCGTTCGGTGTCGAGAATGCGGTCTTAGCGCTATCGCGCGGATCCATGGGAATTTGCTGAAAACCACTCGCCAGATCGAAGGTTGAAAAATACTGAGCCTCGCCCAACTGGTCCAATATATCGAATATATTTGGTAGTGGATAGGAGTCAGAGATAGTTTTTTCATTCAGTTTCCTAAAATCTATCACCATTCGCATCCTCGGCCGGCCTTGAGAGTCGGGTTTCTTCGGTACAATCCATACCGGAGAATTATACGGGGACTGCGATGGTACGATTACTCCATTCTCGAGTTTTTTATTTATTTGTGTTCCGACTTCATCTCGATGAATGGAAGGAAATCTGTATTGGCGAGTGTTCACTGGCAAATCGTTTTCCGTCGGTATCCGGTGCGCAATGAGGCTCGTACCGGGTAGCTTGTCACCAGGCAATTTGAATCTCATAGGGTCTTCTTCCACAATTCGACGGACGTGAGAACGTTCGACGTCGTTCAACTCGTCCAGGCGCAAAAGCCTGTAGCACTGCTGCAATCCGATCCGGTGGCGGCAATGATTCGTCGTCCGACGAATCACTGTCCTCGCTTGGACCGGCCTGGTAGTATTCGAAGGGCAAGATTTCCTGCGGCTTGACCTCGATGTCTATGTCACGAGTTAACGTATTTATTGCGAGAACGTGACATATCCCATTCTTTTGAGATACTAGAGCATTACCGATGTATAACCCTGGTTCAGTCTCGATTCGGGGCAAATAACCCTCACAAAGATCCGGGTTATTTACGGTAACTGCCAAAGGTTTCCGTGTCCGAGCCTTGATGGTGCAGATCTTTTTACTCGTCGCGAGGGAGATCGTTCACGGCGAATCGTTTGTTAAAAACGGTCGAGGACGAATGGGATCACTTGTCATTACCAGAGCGTTATGATGAAATGATAGCTCGGCTTTTTCGCGACGCACGAAGGGTCTACCTAGCAATCCATTGCTGTCTGTCACGAAGTCTTTGACAACGTGAAAGGTGTGGGGTTGATCATTTATTGTCAGCTTTACCGTTCCCGTCGACCACGCCTTTTCGTTCGTTGGACCGACATATTCCCGTGATTTCGCGGGGTCATACCTGACGTCATCACGGAGGGCATGAAGTTTGATAAAATTTAAACTTGCCCCGGAGTCACAATAAAATTTCTGGAGTTCATTAACAAGCTCCGGTGCCGACAGTGTAACCACAGGGGACTCTATCTTGTCCTCGGTTTCTGACGAGGAATCTTTTGTCCCGTCTTTGGAGTCGCATGGGGGGTATTCCCGTGTTAACGTCTGTCCTGAAATTTTACTGTGCGTTTGTCGTGGGTGGTAAAGGAGGGCTGGCTCGCCGTGTCCGGACGACGAGCCCCTTTCGAGTTTAAAGGCTCGGGACTCTGGGGTCGCGGGCCACGCTGATCCTCGACCGGCGATGATGTTGAGCGTTCGCCGCGGGTATATCTTTGGGTGGTGGCGGTCCAAGGACAGCAATAGCCAGCACCCACCGGTATAGGCACAGCAGTACCGATGGTTACAGCCACCGCCTTTGCGATATTGAGTAGGGGTTCGCTGGTTCCAAGGGCAGCACCCACAACCTGAACCGCGCAAGCAACAATAGCATCGCTCGCATCCACCTCGATCGTCGGGTGACCTTGGTCAATTTGATCTAGCCGGCGAATCGTCCCGGTGCTTCAGTATTCCCGAGGGTCGAAATTGTTCCGACCTCCCAAGACTACTGAACCGGGGCGCTGGCTCTTTTTGCCGCTCCCGTCCCGACTCAGGGCGGGACGCGGGGGGAAGACGAACGCGAATCTCTTGGTTTTGTCTCCGTTCTGGCGATTAACGCAAGGGCGTCGCCGACGGGTGTTCGCGGTCGTTCCCCACACTTTGGCTCTACCGTCCCGGCTAGCGAGTCCGAGGATAGATCCTCTACCATTTCAAGCGCTTCTCGGAGAGATTTTGGTTTTGCGATATAAAGTAGTTCATTCAGTCGCGAGGGTAATGCTTGACGGAAAGATTCAAGGCCCAGGGTCGCTATCGGGTCAACATTCATTTCGGAAGTCTCTGTTCCCAATTCTTCTCTCCAGGCGGTCCGAGCATGGCTCATTAACCTGAGGATTCGGAGATACAGGCTCCGAGGTGTTTCACCTTGGTTCAGTCTCAATCCGTAGAGTCTACCCAGGCAAGAGTTGAAATTTCGTCGGTGGGTTAAGCCGTCGCGTAAAGCAGACGTTAATTCTGTAACCGTTCGGATTCTCTGACCCTGTACGCAAGCGCGCGCCTCGCCCCGTAGCCTGCTCAATACCCCCGTTACGAATTCGGCTATTTGATTGGCTGGTACAAACGCGGCTGCATTTTAGATATTTTGCAAATAGTCACCGAGGGGTATCGAGGTCCCGTCAAACTCGGGTATGGACACCAGTCTATTTGTCAGGTTGATGCCACTAAGTATTACCGATAGATCGGCCGGGGTTACGGTTTCATTAAGTGAACCGTCCAGTCCCGCCCCAGCCCCGGTGGTATTGTCCCGAGATCCGGTATTCATTTTAACTAATTTTTATACTACGGAGGAGATGGAAAATTCGATGCTCAAATCACGGATTCGATAAGACAAAATATGATGGGTTTGAATTTTTTTTTTTTGAATATTTCTTTGAATTTATTAACGGCGTTTCCGAAATCCCACCAGTCTCTTCATGCGCGGTGCAGGCAGAATATCCCACCGCTGCCACCAATTTGTTACGTCCTGACGGGACGATTTTATTTTATGTTTATTCGGGTTCTGAAGGTCCCCGTTCAAATTTGGGATTTTGCCGCACGTCCCATACGGGCCCGGCACTCTCCGCTAGTGGGACTTGGGAAAGGAGTTTTCGGATGCGATCGGAAGTAAAGTTGCGAATAATGAACAAAAGAGGTTGGGAGTAACAACTAAATAATTTTAGGGTTTATTAATGTTACTTACAGTAGGTCGCGTTGAGCGGGGACAATTTCCCCCGCGGTCTCGTCACACGCGCATTCCCACTCTCTAACACGGGGACAATTTCCCCGCGTTGCTCTCGCTCTCTCTCACACACACTCTCACGCTTTAACACGGGGACGATTTCCCCGTCCGACACTCGCTCTCTTTCTCTTTCGCTCGTACACTCAACTTATGTGTCATCTATTTTGTTCGGGGCTTCAATGTGGGCCCCGCACCTTTATCACTGGCTCGATAGATATTTTGTATTTTTAGAATAAACTTTGGTGATTAATATGGTTCCCTAAAGTAACGATCAATGTCTCTATGCGGGTCCGCCGGGTCGCTACCCACGTCTTACTACACCGCCGCGAGTATGTCGTTACCTAACTACGTTACTAGTAAAGACTGACGTCTCTGTGCGGGTCCGCCGGATCTGAGGCCTGGACTTATTACACCGCCGCGAGGACTGCTGTTACTAGGAGTTTTCTCCGACTCCAGGAGCGAACCGTCGACAAATCGGAACTGTCCATACGTGCCGCCACCGGACCGACGTTAGCTCGATCGCTATTAGCCCGGTGGGGTTTTTTTGCAACGTCCACGGAAACTTGTTCGCTCCCGAAGTCCCACGGTCGAACTCCGCGGATCAGGCGATGCTCGATCAGCGGAATCAGATCGGGTACATCCGGTCCCACTGGATGCACTGATGCAGCAACCCAGCGACACCGCACAGAGACATGAGGCACAGAGTCGCAAAGAGCACTTATCAATTAATTTAAACAGAAAAAAGGAAAAATATTTCGGGACGTGACGTTCCAATCCGCAGTAAGGCCACACATATGTCGAGCTCGATCGGACGGAATTCACTCCGTTCGCCTGTCGAGTGAGCGAGGGGCAGAGACTTTTCCCCCACCGAGCTACCCATTCGTGTGCACGCTGACTGCGATATCGACTTGAGCGGTGCTCACGACTCGCGCGGCTACGAAGGAATCTGCAACCCCGACAGAGGCGATGCACACAAAATCATATTCCCGAACTCGCCGCCGCGATTTAGCGCCATTTCCGTGCGTGCCGAAAAGGGGAGCGTCGTACACACGGTCTTACAAACAGGTCTTGAAACTCGCTCAAAATTTCAATGGTGGGGGATGGCCTCTTATTGAAGCACCGACTGTTTCAACTCGTGACCACGAGGATCGCTGCTATAGAGTGATGCAGGCTATGTGAGAGAGACGGAAATAGATTTCAAAAGTAAACAAAACCGAAACATAACGGCTGATTCACGCGACCACACGCGACGTGCTCTACTTGTAAACTTGTAGAAACGGTGATATTGAAAAAAAATCTATTTTTTTATGGACAATAAAACCTGCAATTTATGGAATGATTGAAATTATTTTTTTCGCGTTGGAGCCGGGAACCTGAAAAAAATGAAAAATTATTGGGATCATTACAATAAATACTTTCTAGGCTGGAAAACATAAAACAAAGTTAGTGAATTATTTAAATTTATCCTACTCGAGAGTCCTTCGCTTAAAGGTCGGAAAAGAGGTTTTTTTTTATTTACCAACGCATACCGTTTCGGAAACTGCAAAGTAGAGATTATTGAAAATGTTTCTTGGGAAATGAATTCAAATTTTTCGAAGAGGAAATAAAGAATTGCAAAAGAAGCACTGTTTCTTAAGTATTGGTTTCATTTTCAAGAAATACATCCTGCAAGTGTTTCGGTCTGGAGTCCACTTCGGTCTGGAATAGTTGCCACTTATTTTCCGGTCAATTAAAACAACGCGTAAAGCCTATTTTTTTAAATAAAAGATAAAACATGTTTTTAAAAAACCGAGCGCTCAGGGATCGAACCCCTGAAAGCAGCATTACGAAGCTTGCACCGAACACCTCGACCAACCCGAGCTCACATTGACACCTATATAAAAAAACATTCATATTCATTGTGCCCACTTGAATAACTATAGTCTTTTGGCTTTCTCAGGTTTTTGATAAAGTTACTTTTAATTGTATTTAGGTCCATCATGCATTTTTGACATTCAATATCATAATTTGCCTTCACCAGCCAATTGTACAGCTAGGTTAGGTTCCTATGAGTCAACAATCGATTTCCATCTCTCTCGCACAGTCTGCATCACTCTATCGCAGCGACACTCGTGGTCACTAGGCGAAACGGCCGGTGCTTCAAACCGAGGACATACCTCCACCACCAGAGTTTCAAGACCTGTATGTAAGACCGTGGTTGTACACAGGGAGACTAGAGTAAAGGAGTGGACACTGTGTGCTAGCGTTTTGGCTCCAAAATCAAGGAAAATAAGAGTTGTAGGTGGCGTTGCAATCGGCTTTCTCTTATATATAGATATACTCTCTTGCTTAGCTTTCCTTCGGCTACTTATACATGGTTGTCTGTGGATTGAATCCATGCTCGAAAATAAAGTATTATATGATGTGTAAAAAAATTATAAATAAAAACTCACATTTTAAATAAGTTTTGTTTATAGTTATTAATGTTTTATAAGAGGCAATGTTAAATGTGTATAATTTGAGAACGAAATATTTATTGAACCGTTCGGTGAATCGTTTTCAAATTTGATAGAAGATTATTACATAGACAAAGTAAGAATGGGTGTAATTGTGATAACTTATTGTTTGAAAAATTACGCTCGTACAATAGAATATTTGTGATTATTATTATTACTTATTGTGAGAGTCATTTATTATTACACAGACATAATGTACACCAAAATGCGCCTTGATAACAGTACAGATTGTTTAATTCATTCACACGTGAAGTTGGCCGCATTGCCATGACAGCTGAGCAGCGCTTTGTTCATGTACCTCCTCAATTTCAGCAAAATGCTGATTATTTCAATCCTACTCGATCGTTAGTCGTTTGTTAGTGTTTGTTAGACAAAATCCAGCGTTTGTTAAACTTTATTTATTTGAAAGTACGAAAAACAAATTTCATATTAAAGTTAGCCGCAGGAAAATGCTTTTCCAATGATTTCGAACTTTTCTTCGTAACCAATCGTTTGTTAGTGATTGTGAGTCTATTTTTATCGTTTGTTAGAGCTTAATTTTGACTTTATCGTTAAAAAACTTTTCATTCCCATAGCACGCTGCAAGCCACGTGAAGTTGGCAGCATTACCACGCCGGCTAAGCAGAGCTTTGTACATGTAACTCCTCAATTTCAGCAAACGACTAATAAACTATTGGTTACGAAGAAAAGTTCGAAATCATTAGATAAGCATTTTCCTGCGGCTAACTTTCATATGAAATTTGTTTTTCGTATTATTAAATGAATAAAATCTAACAAACGCTGGATTTTGTCTAACAAACACTAACAAACGACTAACAATCGAGTAGGATTGAAATAATCAGCATTTTGCTGAAATTGAGGAGTTACATGTACAAAGCCCTGCTCAGCCGTCGTGGTAATGCGGCCACCTTCACGTGGCTTGCACGTGGTCCCGTTGGTAGCGTTCCTGGCTTCTATGGGCGAATTGTTTATTCGAGAAATCCCACAATGTATCCAAATGTAAAAAAATCTGAACCTGCCACTTTTTTTCCAAGAAACGTCGCTCGCTCGTTTTTGTCTTTATATATCAATTTCAACGCCTCATAAGGGAAAGCATGCTGTTTCGTCGTTATTCGACTGGATTGTGTCGACAGTCTCGTCCTTCGTATTGTCTTCGTACCGATCGGAATAATTAAAAAATTTAAACGTACGTAATTTCCGATTCGTGATTTTCGTGATACGCGTTTCGGGATTTTTGTGAACCGCAATCCGCGATTTTTGGTGCAACGCAATTCATGATTTTCGTGATACGCGATTCGGGAATTTTGTTAACCGCGATTCGAGATTTTTGTGCAACGCGATCCGGAATTTTTGTGCAATGCGATTCGGGATTGTTGTGAACCGCGATCCGGGATTTTTTTGCAACGCGATTCGGGATTTTAGTGACACGCGATTTTTTTACTCTGTACCTTGTAACATTGGTGTTTTTTAAAGTATTTTTTTCTCATTTATTCGACATTTGGGTTGTGTTTGTTCAACTCTTGATTTTTTTCCTCGTGGATGAGCCCGCGGTAAAAAGCCGAAACTGGCTAAAAAGAAAGATTTTCAACATCAATGGTACGATCAGCATCCAGAGTGGGAAAAATGGGTTCAGGCTGTTGCATCGCAACCTGATAAATTGTATTGCCTTGCGTGCGGAACAACGCTGTCATGTGGCCACTATGAGATAGAAAGGCATTCCAAGTCAGAAATGCGTGTGAAAAACATGAGTGTATTGGGTGTAGGATCGCTCGATTCGGGGAAAACTACTCCTTCTTTGTGTGTTCCGGAAGCAACTTGTACTCAAGAGAGATTTTCAGCTGCCTCTCGTGCTGAATTTGACTTTAATGAACGAGTACAAGCTGCTGAGATTCGTTTCGCTACTTTTTTGGCTGAGCATAATATCGCGATGACGGTCACACCGGATATGCTCAGTCTATTTAAACTCATCGGTCAAGAGCCTGCTGTGTTGCAGGCTATGGCAGTCGGCAAAACAAAAGCAACAAAGGTAGTCGACAGGGTTGTTAGGGTAGTAGAAGCCGACCGAATACCGCGAGTACTACGCGACAACAAATTTTCAATTCACGTGGACGAAACATCAGACTGTACAAACGATAAATGGATGTCGTTAATGGTCCGTTACGTAGAGCCAAGTACGCTGACGGTAAGGACAGAATTGTTGACGATGCTTCATTTGAACGCAGCGAAGTGTTCGGCCATTGAACTGTTCAAAGCGTTCAAAAATGAGCTTTTCCGGAAACAAATTCCCTTGCGCAGCATTCTCGGTTTCGTGTGCGATAACGCATCCGTAATGGTCGGCAAACATTCGTCATTTCATATATTTCTGCCGGAAAATAACCCCGATCTCATAACGCAGCCGTGTATTTGCCTTTCTCTCGCGTTGATTGCTAGCGCCGCATTCTCCGCTATTCCAAAAGAAATTCATCGTTTTATCAGAGGTATTGCGACCTTTTTGAACAACAGTCCGAAACGAACAGCAGTATTTCGCGATTTCCAAGATAGCTTCCAGGATCGTCCGGTTAAGTATCACGAGATACGCAGAAACGAGATGGCTCTCACGCCATTCCGCCGTCGTCAAAAGCATCGAAAATTGGCCGACGCTGATAGCATTTTTGGTTGATCAGTCATTGGAGAAGGCCAAACAAACAGAAGAACTTCTCGAGGTTGCAAAAAATCCGGTAACTAAAGCTTATCTTCTTCTTTTTGGATTCGCACTCGAATCTTTCAACAAAATCAACGCGTACTTTCAAAGCGAAGAAACTTTAATGCATCGTCTGCAACCTTCTTCAAAGACAAGACTCAACAAGACTTCGGCTTGTAGACTCCACAAGCCGAAGTCGACACGTTCGGCCAAAACTGCCTTCGGTTTTACGTCACGGCTTCGAGTCAAATTCGCGATAGACTCCCCTTCGACAACGAATTTTTGAAGAACTTAACGGTATTCGAAAAGGGCCCCGTGTTATTAGATGCGGGTCGCGAGTCGACCGTTGCGCGCATATTGTTCGTTTATCGTCAACTTCGCGTTTCCGATGAAATAAAAATTCGCAACGAATGGCACTCCTTGTACGAGAACAGTCATCAGGAGGAAGAATGGTGTAAATTGTCATTCGACGAGATGTGGATGGCAATTTGCACTGTTACCAATTCTGACAGTATTCTCCGGTACGAAACATTGCGTTTGTTGCTGAGTATGGTGAGGACATTGCCTCATTCGAATGCTGCGGCTGAAAGAGCGTTCTCTCTCATCCCTGACACAAAAACAAAGAAAAGGAATTGCCTCAGTTCGAGTATGCTCAATTCAATCTACGTCGTAAAGTTGGCTTTGAGAAGACCACAATGACTATAACTCGAAACCATCTGTCTCTAATGAACCTGGAAAATTTATACAGTGAGGCAGGCAAGAAACCAAAAGAAAAGCTCCACGTCCGAGCATCCGACCAGGACGATGACTGGGACGTTTACAACTTTCCGGGGTAAATGAATTTTTCTCTCACAGGAAAATAAGAAGTGATCTTATTTCGTGCATCTTATTTCGGGCCTCTTATTGAGGCACCGACTGTTTCAACTCGTGACCACGAGGATCGCTGCTATAGAGTGATGCAGGCTGTGTGAGAGAGACGGAAATAGCTTCCAAAAGTAAACAAAACCCAAACATAACTGCTGATTCACGTGACGTGCTCTACTTGTAATTTGTAAAAACGGTGATATTGAAAAATGACTAAGTGGTGTATTGTGTCAACGTGTAAAACAGGCTCTCGGAGTGAAAATTCGATACGCTCAGTGTTTCGGGCGCCGAGAGACTTGGCGCAATTAAAAAAATGGGCGGCCGCGATACCGGGAGTTAGGAAATTAGAGCCGAGACACGTTGTGTGCGAAAATCATTTAGAACCGAAATATATTTATCGAGAATGGGCGAAACAGGCGTTGGAGCCGGGAACCTGAAAAAAATTAAAAATTATTGGAATGGTTACAATTAATACTGTCCAGGCTGGAAAACATAAAACAAAATTAGTGAATTATTTTCATTTAACCTACTCAAGAGTCCTTCGCTTAAAGGTCGGAAAAGAGGTGTTTTCTTTTTAATTTACCAACGCATACCGTTTTGGACACTGCAAAGTCGAGATTATTGAAAATGTTTCTTGGGAAATGCATTAAAATTTTTCAAAGAGGAAATAAAAAATTGCAAAAGAAGCACTGTTTCTTAAGTATTGGTTTCATTTTCAAGAAATACATCCTGCAAGTGTTTCGGTCTGGAGTCCACTTCGGTCTGGAATAGTTGCCACTTATTTTCCGGTCAATTAAAACAACGCGTAAAGCCTATTATTTAAATAAAAGCTAAAACATGTTTTTAAAAAACCGAGCGCACAGGGATCGAACCCCTGAAAGCAGCATTACGAAGCTTGCACCGAACACCTCGACCAACCCGAACTCACATTAGCACCTATATAAAAAAACATTCATATTCATTGTGCCCACTTGGATAACTATAGTCTTTTGGCTTTTTCAGGTTTGTGAAAAAGTTACTTTTAATTGTATTTAGATCCATCATGCATTTTTGACATTGAATATCATAATTTGCCTACACCAGCCAATTGTACAGCTAGGTCAGGTTCCTATGAATCAACAATCGATTTCCATCGCTCTTGCACAGCCTGCATCACTCTATCGCAGCGACACTCGTGGTCACTAGGCGAAACGGCCGGTGCTTCAATCCGAGGACATACCCCCACCACCAGAGTTTCAAGACCTATATGTAAGACCGTGTCTTACATACAGGTAACATACAGGTTACCTGTATGTTACCTGTATGTAAGACCGTGGGCACGTCCATCCTGAGTAAGGGATGGACGTGCCAGCCCCCTGGGCGCACTGGGTGTTAAGATGTGGGGCACGGTCTTACTCTTTGTCCTTTTCCCTTCTGAGCGCGGCGCATGCGCCGTTTTGCCCTAACTTAATGTACCGTACTATCGTGTAAATTGCATAATATACGAAACCAATAAAAAGCGATAATACGACCATTTACATCCTTTTTTCTCCAATGTCTCACAATACATCGTCCTTCGAAATGTTTTTCATACACGTCCTGGGACTCTTACAGTCCCGGAATAGCATCGAGCCATTTTTTGTATCGTTCGATGTTTCGGGGCACTCCAAACACGGTGCATTTTGGCTTAAATTTTTGTACGCCGTTTTACAATTGAAAACCGCGCAACCCTTAACCATTTCGCATGTTTTTCGAAAATACTACAAAAAAAATCACATTTATGCGTAAAAACACGATGAAAAAATTCATCACGGTAAATCGCGTAGAACCTCGTGGTATATGATCGAAAATAAAGGTTATTTCGACAATCGCGGCACAAAAACAAACGTAAACACCTTGGCCCTATTCGCTGGTAAGAGGTAGGGGGGAAAGCACTTCCCCTTGCTAGTGGCGACGCGTAGCGGCGCCTAGTGCATCGAAAAATGGAGATGATAAGCGTGCCTACCCCCAAGACGAAAATTTAGCTTCGTTGCAAGACCTATATGTAACACCGTGATCTGGGGAAAAGACGGTTGTATATATTGGAACGTTTTCCGATGCGACCGCTTGTGAAAAAGGCTGAAACAATGTAGCCGTGTAGCCACGAGATGGTGGAACTAGTGGGACCGCCACATCATTTTTCGCTACCTGTAGTCTCATCTGATGGCTCGGAATTATGTTATCAATTATCCGAAAAAACGGAAAACGATGAAACGATTTAAATTCACTACCATGCGCTACCAAAAGACCACCAAACGATTTGTAAAAAAAAAAAGTTCGATTAGTTAAAGTGGGGGGGGGGGGCTAACTTTGGGGAGGTGCTTAACCTATATGGTTTTACGATCGTCGCAATTGAGAAATCCACTATCAAACCTTATTATTCCCTCCCTGTTACCACGAAACGCTTGTCTTGTGTTTGAGAGCTTTTCGATCAAAATTGTTTAATAAATAATAGAGTAATTGAAATATCTCAGCTGCCCTATTCCGTTGGATACGTCAAAGACGAATTACAGCCTTCGTGCACATGCACCTCAACGAAAATATTTTACTTCGTCGGCGTAAATTTGGAATTTGTCACCAAATGTCATAACAAAACTATCAATTACTACGATACGATTATCGTTTAATTGTGAATCGGTAGAACGAAATTGGTGAAGAAAACATACAGAAATCGAAATATCACTGCTTCTGAGTCCGATGGATTCATTAACGCCCTCTATCGCCTGCGCCTAAGCGTAGATGGTTTTTCGATCGGCGTAAATGAAGGATTTAACTACCAAACATTATAATTCAGCTAAGAATTATTATCAAACTATCAAACGAATCGAAATATCACTGGTCCGTATTCCGTTGGATCTGTCAGCGACCAATCACAGCGCTCTATCACCTGTGTCCAACATTCATAGTTTTTCGATCGGCGTAATTCGGGAATTAACTATCAATCATTATAATTAAGCTGCGGATAACTACCAAACTATTTTCTTCCGTTTCAGACTTATTAGACTAAAAATGGTGAATAAAAAATAAAGAAGTCGAAATATCACCGCTTTCCATTCTACGTCGGATCCATTAGCAACCAATTACAGTCCTCTATCGCCTGCGACTAAACGTAGATGGATTTTCCATTGGCGTAATTAAGGCATTAACTAACTGACATTAAACGATTATATTTCGTGTAAGATTTAATAGAACCTAATTAGTGAGGAAAAAACATAAATAGATCGAAATGTCACTACTCCGTATTCCGCTGGATCCATCAACGACCAATTACAACCTTCTATCGGCTGCGCCTAAACGTAAGTCATTTTTCGATCGGCCAAATTGAGGAATTAACTACCAAACATTTTCCGCTCCATCCAGAGTAAACTGTGGGGGTAATGGAATCGAATGCAGCGCCCGCATTGGACGTAAATTGTAACATACTCTATATGTCTGTGAAATATGTGGCTGCGTGGTACGAGATTTTTTTATGAAATTTCAAATATTGTTCTATTGAAAACGGGCCAAGTCCGTTGCTGTGTAATAAATGACAAAATAGCTAGAAAGATAGTAAATGCATATTTTATCGATTCCTTACAGCCAATTGGAAGTTAGAACAACGCAAAGTTACCTTTAAAGAGGTTTTGTAAGGCGTCAAACAAATAACAGCTTGCCTTATGATACGAGCTTGAATTATTAAGGTATTCCTTTCGCGGAGGGCCGTATTTTGTGGGGGCATAAGCAGGGCCTTCTGAGTCCTCAGTAAATTACTATTGCGCTTATTAGGGATATGCCAGTATTTCAGAGAAATGGAGGAACTATGTAAAAAAATGCGCAAGGAGGAAGAGGGTGTTGAAAGCGAGGGAGATGAGGAGTAAAGTGACAAAAAAAGAGCAAAGATATGCGGGGTAGAACATAGAATTAAGGTAGACGTAAGAAAAATGTGGTTGAACAAAGCGAAAACTTTTTGTAAAAAACTTGTAAAGCAAGTTTTGCAAATAAAACCCGATTATTATTATATTACTGTTGCGCTTATTAAAAAAACGTAACAATGGATTATTATACACAACGATAAACTAGAATAAAAAATTTCGCGCAAATTTAGTATATTGAGAATTTTTTACATTTATTTGAAACGTCACGGCTACGAAAATTCTTCTGCTAGTCACATTTTTCCAAGTTTTAACGTTAATATTTTCTTTAAACATTCAGTGGCCCTCTGTTTTTATTGTCGTTACGGAATCTTTAGACTTTTTTACACCTGTGAGCAGTTTATATCAGGCACCTAGAGTCATTTAGTGTATAAATTATTAAATATAAATGTGGCCAGCGTGACATGTCCATAAAGCGCCGTATAAATGAGACGATTTTTAGGGCCGTAATTTTTTGTTAAAGGTTCGGTAACTTGACTTGAAATTTTACCGATATACTTGGATGTATTTTTACTTTATTATAGACGAAAATCAGTTAATTGTAAAATATTTGGGTTCGTGAAAGGAATACCTTAAACTTGGGGCATATCTTCGTCCTTAACGGGTTATACGCAGTTAGAAATTTCAAAAAATCGATTTTTTTATTGCATCTTCGGAACGTACGAATATGTGAGTATATTCCCTGAAAATTTCAAATCGATCCAGCGAATATTCTCGGAAATACACACATATTTGTAAGGACGCTCGGAGCGCGTCTCCGAGCGTCCGAGAAACTTCAAACGCGTTTTTCTCAAAACGGTGTTTTCAAAGTCAATGAGCACGATTTCTCAAAAACCGCTCAACCGATCGGTGGGCAATTTTAGCACAACCTCGTCAGATATATTCTGTATTGTTTCTTTACGGAGCCACCCTTTTGTCAAAAATTAAATTTTCGACTATTCCTTCGATCAATACCTGGATTCATCTATCCCCTAAAAGAATGTTTTTGGTTTTTTCATTTTAAATAATCCAAACCGATACTTTGAAAGAGATACTTTGCTCCAAAGAGATACTTTGCTCCAAAGAGATACTTTGCTCACCGCCGGACACTTTTTTCGGGGACCTCCAGGAGACTTTCCTACAGGAGCAAAATAGATGAATATTTTTGAAAATAAAAAATGCCAATCTAAAGCTGGAAGATGCCACTACAATGCCTAATACTATTCGTTTTGCCCAAATGAAATCCTTTTCCAAAAAATAATCGTGAAAAAGCGACTTTTTTGGCCTTGCAACTGCGTATAACGCCTTAAGGCGGAATATACATTTGGACAGGAAGAAAATAGAAAATATTGCGGGATTTTTTTAACTAAGACATAATTATCCTACAATTATCAAACTTTAGGTACACTTTAATAATATACTTAAGTATGGGAAACAATTTTTTTCAATTAATTCATTCTCAAAATGGCGGAGCTGTAGCAGAGTGTTACAGCAAGGTCGCCGCGGGAGTTGCAAATCGGCGTGCAGTCTAGCTTCCCGTAGACTTTGATTTGCAAAAATGTTCAAACATTTTCCAGTTAAAACATGTATAGTTTCTATGTGACGGCAATTAAAATGAAGAAAACGCAAATTTTAGAAAATGGCACGTATTTACAACAACAAAAACATCAACATTTTACGGAACATTTTTGTAAAATATGGATTAAAAAGTAGTTTTCTTCCAATTTTTCTAAAACTATTTCCGTCAAGTAGAAGGTAGCAATATTATCAATATTTCTACCAAGTTTCAACTCAATCGGCTTAATAGTTTTTGATTAATCCTGCACGCCAATTTCTATAATGCAGTTTTGAGAAAAATGCGTATGAAGTTTATTCCCGCCCCGAATCCGGGCGGTGAGGCACCGCGTCGACGGGCTGTAACGTTTGAAGTTGAGACGGAAAAGACTGTCTCATAAACCAACTAAGAAACTATCGCCCCAAGTATATTTAGGAGTCAACCGATTTCGGGGAAAGGAAGGGGTAAAGGAAAAACAGACCAAGAGATCCGCCATGTTGGTCGAACCAACGCTAATTAAATTAATGGCTGACAAGCACAAAGGGAAACTAACGGTCACACAAACAAAAACTATTCGGACGTTAGAGGCATACCGAAGAGAAGGGGAAGAAGAAGCGGTAAAATCCGGATAACCACTAATTTAATTAAAGAAAGACGGAGAAGAAGGGGACCTGAAAAGCGTTAAAATCCGGGTATAAAAGGACGAGAATTTTGGAGGAAAGGGCTCTTTGAATCCCTCGTGGATCGACAAGTACTGCTTGGCAAAGTACACCCCTAGTGGAAGGAAACCCCTGATGGAAATCCGCTTATTGGAATTCGACAAATAATGTTGAAATCTGTTAAAAAATGTCAGAAACTGTGAAAATGAATAGATTCTAACATAATTTGATGGAATCGTACATATTTTGATAGATTCTGTCGGAAATAATCTATGAAAATCGGACAGAACTTCACATATTATGTTAACTTTACGGAATGTCATAAAATCACAGAATTCGATACTTTCTGTCATCTTTTTGTCAGAAAATGTCATCTTTTAAGAAAAAATGATAAAATTAATTTTCCATTTTTTGACATATTGTTGCATCGAAAAGAATGACAGAAAATGACAAAAAATGATAGAAAACGATAATTTTTATCATAATTTGTTGTCACATTTTTGTTGAATTCTGACAGATTTCAGCTGTCATTAAATTACAGAATTTGATACTTTCTGTCATCTTTATGTCGGAAAATGTCATCTTTTAACAAAAAATGATAAATCAGTTTTCCATTTTTTGACATATTGTTGCATCGAAAAAAATGACAGAAAATGTCAAAAAATGATAGAAAACGATAATTTTTATCATAATTTGTTGTCACATTTTTATTGAATTTTGACAGATTTCAGCTGTCATTAAATCACAGAATTTGATACTTTCTGTCATCATTGTGTCGGAAAGTGTCATCTTTTAACAAAAAATGATAAATCAGTTTTCCATTTTTTGACATATTGTTGCATCGAAAAAAATGACAAAAAATGCAAGAAAACGATAATTTTTATCCTAATTTGTTGTTACATTTTTCGTGAATTCTGACAGATTTCAGCTGTTAGTAAAAAGGAGCTTTATTGTGAATAAAGTCAGAAATAGCATAAACTACATTTGTATGGAATATTTATTTTATTCAATATTTATTCTAATTGTCGATTGTACATCCCTGTGGTATAGTCGCTGTATATTTTTTTTCGTCGATGTACATTAAAGCACACGGACTTTTTATATCTTTAGGTTCACACACAATCAATTTTTCAGTACATTTACATTCCTGGAGATGGTTTACAAGTTCGGTCATTATATGACAAAAAATAAAAAAGAATGATATAATTTGACAGATTCGGTCATAATATTTCATGAATGTTAAAGAATTCCATTTCATTCCATTAAATAATGCCATTTAATGACGAAAATCTCACAAAAAATAAGAAAGAATGATATAATTTGACATATTCGGACATAATATTTTATAAATGTTGAAGAATTCCATTATATTCCATAAAAAAATGACATTTAATGACGAAAATCTCACAAAAAATGAGAAAGAATGATATAATTCGACAGATTCGGTCATAATATTTCATGAATGTTGAAGAATTCCATTTTATTCCATCAAAAAATGACATTAAATGACGAAAATTTCACATAAAATGGAAAACTCTTACGACATTCTATGACATATTATGTAAGATTCTGACAGAAATTACTTAATTATAACATTGCTTTTCTGATAAAATATGACAGATTCTGTAAAGCATGTTCCAATTTCCGGTCAGAAATCATGAACTTCTCACAGAAAATGTCAAATCTCGAAATAATATGACAGATTCTGTCGTATAAATGATATATTCTGACATTATTTCTCATTGAAAGTTGACGGAATATTATCAAATCTGACATTTTTTGTTAAAATCTGACGAATTCCAATAAGCGGATTTCCATCAGGGACGCTGGGAACACGGAACGTTGAGAAACAAGAGAAACAAGGAGTCGCGCCTAAAAAGCATTAGAAAGATCGCTTCTTTCATTCCTCGTGGACCGACAAGTACTGCTTGGCAAAGTACATCCCTAGTGGAAGGAAACGCTGGGAACACGGAACGTTGAGAAACAAGGAAAAAACGGAGTCGCGCCTAAACGGCATTAGAAAGCTCTCTTCATTTTTTGGAAGATAACAAATACTGCTGGACCAAGTACATCCCTCGCGGATCGGAAACGTCTAGAACACGGAACGTTAAGGAACAAAAAACGAAGGAGAATTGAAATAAATTTATTTTTATGAGAAAATATTAGAAAACCAAAGAAAAATAAAAAAGAGCTATAAGGAAAGTTAACCTCTTAAGGGGAACGAACAATTATCGAAAATAGATAGGAAAATTAGAGCAGGAGAAAATAGGATCCGAGAAGGTAGCATAACGAGCGAGCGTTACGAATAGATATAAGGGAAGAATATTAAATTTGAAAATTACAAGAAATATTACATTAGGAGATAAGGAAGAGTACGCTACAGTCATACGAAACACACACACACACACACACACACACACACACACACACACACCGTGATCATCGAGTTATATGGATCAGGAGCAGTAAGGACAGGGAGGTATTCCAAAATTACGAGAGCGCCGAAACCTAGACAAAAAAAAAAAGTCAGGCGAGTGCTCGCGGCACATCTCTCGATTAGACTATCGCAGACCGGTCGGTGGCGACATCGCACGCCAAGATCGAGGACCGGGCGATCAATTATCGACGCGCGATAATTGATCGGGAGAGAGCATCGATCACCGCGGCGCGAAGGGCAGAGCTAGGGTAGGGGAATAGATCGTGGCGCGTGACGAGAGAGAGCGCGCGCCCACGGCCCGTAGATCGCGAGTCCTAGCGTCACGAGTGAGAGAGCGCCGCGACTCAACTCGCCCTAAGGGAACGATACAACGGAAAGTACCGCGTCGATATAGGCTAAGCACCGATACCTATCGTGCCGCTAGCGAAAGCACGTCGCAAACTCAGGCCGACAATAGCCACAGAAATAGAAGAGAGGGGATAATCAATATCGATCCATGATAACTGATCCCGCCGAACTAAATGTACCGTGCGAGTAAAGAGTAATTGACCGACCGAGGAAAACATTGCGGAAAATACAAAAACAACACAACAACACACTACACTTATACATAGCGTTATTTTGCATTATATCGAGCCATAAAAACTTGAATAAATCATACTTTTTGTTAAAATACCCAAAACACCTGAGTTTCTATTAATTTCTTCACTGTTCGAGTTCCCGAACGTATAAATTTATTTGTAACGAATTAAGACCCGTTACAAAGTTTTTCGAATTTCCCTTTGAAACTTTGGGAAAATATTCTACATATATAGTTCTATCGTTTAAAGAGAAAAAAAAGAAATCGACTTTTTTATCGTTGTTACTGTATATCCCGCCTTAACTCTTCTACGCCTCTGACATGCCCAGCAAATACCAACCCTTAAATTGAGTTTGAGGTTCGAAATGAATATTGTGAGTTAGCCGATAGTCGAAACCGATCTTTAAAATTACGCTCATTTCAGTCTGAAAACAAAAAGTTATTGATTATATTGTAAAGTGATGCAGCAACGATATATGTTTGTTAGATTTTAATAAAAGCAATTATATAGCTTCATTTTTCTCGTCTCATAACAAAATTCTATGTAAACCAAAATACATATTTTAAGAAAAATTGTCCTCCTTTTTTCTCCTTACTGAAAGGAAACGCTTCTTGCCGGCTTTGGCTACAAAGTTTGATTCAATGCAAATAATTCAAATGTAATTCAGGCATGATTATTATTTGTATAATTTATCATAATATTATAACCACAATCACAGAGCATTCGACGGAGTCAACAAAAATACGAACGCTACGTATTGCGCTGATGTTGCACACGGAGCCAATAGTTAAACTACCATTCACTACCAAACGATTATCTTTTGTTTCAAACTCATTAGAACAAGATCGATCGATAAAACATAATGAAATCGAAATATATCACTCCGTGGGATCGACGTATTCCGATCCTATTCCTTTGGATCCATCAGCGACAAACTACAGCCCTGTTTCGCCCGTGTCTGAACGTGGACGGTTTTTCGGTCCTCGTAATTAAGGAAGTAAGTACCAAACGTCGGGGTTTTGCATCTTTATCATCAGCAAACGATTCTGCATCGATTAAGCTCGTCCATTTATAGATTACACGATCAATAAAAAAAGTCCGGCCAGCATTACGAAAAAAGAAAAAAATTATATAAATATTTAAAAAACCGTCGATCATCAAACATTTGTATTGGGGTACCATCACCACCAAACGACCACCAAACGATTACAATAATAAAAACATTGAAAAGTTAAAGTGGTTCGGAAAATTCTATGGATGTGCGTCCTTCACCACGCTAAGCACGCATACTTCACGAACTCACACCCTAGTGACGTCACAACGCAATCATGGTAAGCGGCGGTCGTTTGTTTCTAAAAACAATTGTCAACATTTCGAGCGAAGATACCGGGCTTCTGTACACGTCTGACTCCATTGGTGTAAAGCAAGTTTCGGATTTGTCCAACTATATATTCAAGATTGCTTCTAAATTATTTTCTAAGAGCGGGGGAGCAACGAAGTTCGTATGCTAATACATTGTGTGACGTCACCAGTGCCACCTTATAGTAGTAAAATATTCAGAACGTGTACGACTGAATATCGCGAAAATGTCCAAATGTACAGTAGATAATCGTAATTATTATTTACACATACGGTAATTTGAAGGAGTTAGGATTATCAGAGTTTATTGATTATTGATTATATATAGTATTATTGATGTTTAAAAATCCCTTTAAAATAGACATTAGCTTTGGCAACGGCGCACAGGAGGCTGTTAGGTTGGCTGCAGTGGCTGCCACAGGTCGCAGCTGTGTTACGCGCGTTTCGTGCCGGTCGGCGTTTTCAGAGGTTATGTCAGAGCAAAAGGAGGCCACTAATTAATCGGAAAAAAATATTTGTGCGCCACAAAGTTTCGCCTGGAAAAGACGATTTGTCAATGCTCGTGCCCCCAAGCATCGTATTACGCTCACCGAAGCTAAAAACACATCACAATAAATAAATGAATAAGTTCCCCTCACAAGGAAACGTTGCGAGGTCGATGTCTTCGATTTCGATGAAATGTGGCATGCTTGTAGAATGGATAAAAATAGGCAACACGTTTTTTTTTCGGGTAAAAATGGGTAAAAATAGGGAACTCGAGAATTGGGGTGCTTTTCTTTTTTCGTCGATAACGTTTTAACGGTACGAGATATGACAAAACTTCAAATTGCAACAATGTTTATTTTTTCGTGTACTATACATCGTGTACATTGGTGATGAAAACGATGCAGATAGTAACACATGTCATATTGTTGATTGCAAAAATGCAATTTTTCAACCGTATCTCCGAGAGTTTTTAATCGATTGGGATATAAATTTGCATACATTTAGTGAATGGCAAAGTGCGGATACGGATTTTCTCTTTTTCCGATATCTCACAATTAAGGGGTCGAAACTGCCCGTCGGTTTTTCAGCCCAGAGCATCGTATAATCAGCTAGCCTTTTGACATTTCGGTCTAAATTCACGTCAATATATGTTCGTGTTATGACGCAATTGCATATTTCTAACATTCCAGCCCCCCCCCCCCTCCCCACCAAAAAGGTCACCCTCTCGAAAGGCAAACGTTCAAAGTTCTTACCGTGCGGCATGGACGAAAATTTATAGAAATAAAAATGGGTTACAAAGAAAGTACAATCAGTCAAAATAGTCGATACACATTTTCTCGTTTTGGCGTAACGACACTTAAGGGGTCAGCGCACCCTTAAAAACATTGTTCTTTCTATGGCTCGTGAACGGGCTGAAATGAAAATCAAGTTCGAAGGGGAGAAAATGTATTCTTCGACTACTAGACGTTCATGATGATAATGATGAGTACAGGATCAAATGTCGAGTTGTTTATTGCAATCATTCGTGAATTGATTGTGAAAAATCACTCTTCAATTTTCTAGCAATATGGGCACTGGCAAGGCTTGGAATCATGGACTGACTTCATACTTCGGGAAGCAACTGGATTACAATTGTATATTTACGAAGGAATTGCACTCCGCTCACCGTGTCGAAGGCATTATCTGCCGAGATTACAGCGTTTTTGGGTTGCTGCTGCAACTCATGAACAGAATAATGCAAACATTTTTATCAGCTTATAACGCAGCATAATTTAATCTTTATTTTTAACTTTAATTTCACAAACAGCAGAACCAATGAACGCAATAAATAAATCTTCGCAAAGAGCGACTACGGTGCAAAGAGCGGCTACCCCATGATAACCTTGAAGTCGCCTTATTAAAGATTAATAGAATTTCTCGTAATAGCGTGTGTCGTCGTTATTTTTTTCGTGTGTACTTATCAATTGGGTATCAAGTCATATAAATTCTCCAACGATCATTATTGCTGCAATTACGACGGAGAAGCCAGCCATACATTTTGAGTTCCAAATACGAATAAAAATGTACGTTAATCCGGTGAATGTCATTCAACTTCTATCCGTAGCGATAAGTGGTATGAATTCGCCTCGCACTTCAATCACCGAACAGGAAAAACAGTTCAGTAGGGATCTAGAAAACATGATCATTGAAGCGATGGATCAACCTATTGAAGATGGAAAAGTCGAAACTGGTTTGGATTTTCTTTCACCAAATGAAATTCATGAAGCAGCCGCAATAGAAGATGGCAGTGAAGAAGCCCACATGAAAATAAAATATATAAAAAATATATCGAAAAATATATAAAACATGGATTAAATATAATTGGTTCGAAAAGTTGGGCATGCCAATTATATTTTTGGGTAAGAGTAAAACCTATACGATATATAAATATAAATCCATTTAAGATACATCTTAAATATATCAAACATACAAACTAAATGTATGTTTTATATATTTTAAATATGGTTGGTTACGCAACTTGAGTAACAGATGACGTTGCAAATGAAAAACATCTTCAAGTCGGTATCTCGCGAAGACCTAGCCGCACTAGCCGGAATAAATGATCGGACAGAAAAATTGAAGGTTATGTAATTCTATTCGATTATCGCTCTCTATGCGAACGCAATTAAGTAATTGATCCAATAATGTTAGTTACTCTTGTAAATCCACACATTTCTCAATAAACTAACATTGTGTATTGTACGATATACAGACGATACGAAAGTTAATTTAACAAGTAGAACTAGCTCAGTGGGGAACGTCCTAGCTCATCACTCAGAGGTCCTGGGTTCGAAACCACCTGATTAAGTAAGCGTCTGATATAATTTAAATTTAAACCATTAATATATTTGAACCGCAAACACCATAATCGTAATTAATGACAAGAAAAAATATCGTAAAAGGGTGGAATGATGTAAATGACGTCATAACAAAATTTTCAAGAATATTTCAAGTATAGTTTAAATATATCTCAAGTATATCTTAAATACACGTTGAATATATTTCAATAATATTTGAAATGTATTATGAACATATTTCAAGTGAATTTTAAACGGAGTATGAACATATATCGTGTATATTTTAGATGTAGTTTAACTACATTAAAAGTCTATTTCAATTACAAGTCGAATACAATTAAAATACATTTGTAGTATATTTTGAGTGTATTTTGAGTACATTGTAAGTATATTTTCAATATATTTTGAATATACGTAATCGCCTATCCAACATGTATATTTTTATATATTCTGAAGATCTATTTTGGCCGAAAACTTTGATATCGCGAATATATTTTTAATGCATTTCCCGTATATATTGCATATATCTAATCTATATCTAAGATGGATATATCTGAATATATTTTACATCCATTTTTAATATATCGAAAAAGATATTTTTACATATATTTTATTTCCGTGTGGGAGATTGGCACGGATAACGATACCTAGATCCAAAAATTGATGAAAATGTATGTAGCAAAGATATAGAAGAATTGAATTACAAATACAAGATAAGAACCGTAGATTACTGGAGATCAGGGGCAAATGGAAATAGAAAGTTCCCATCTGTTCAAACGAAATTCCAAAAGGTTCAATCAGAGCCCCATAATATAAATAAGGGTGGCATCTACAAAGAAAAGTTCGACAATGGGCCTTACGAGAAATTGTAGAAATGCAAGCCGTAAATTTCCAAGCATCCGCTTCTTGGCTGAGGACATTAAAAAACCAACATGGAATTGTGCCACGGACGATTACTAAATATGCAACAAAACAACAATTATTAAACGCTGATAGACTTCAAAACAAACCTATCGAATTTATAGAAATGGTGAAAGTCAACATAGCCAACGTTGGGACTGAAAACACATTTAATTCTGATCAGAGTGGATTCAATTTAGAGCTACATACAGGCCGCACTTTGGCGAAAGAAGGGCATAAATCCGTTGAGACAGTAATGCAATCGAAAACATCAGCAACACACAGTTATAATATACGGCCTTTGATTTCTGCGAGTGGCAAGCTTTTGGCACCTTTGTTGATCGTTTTAAATGAACCTACTGGCAAATTTGGTCCTCGAGTGGAATAAACTATGTTCAGAGCCGAAAAAATAATTCTATTGGCTTCGAAATCTGAAAAATTGATGACTAATAATTTCAAGCGTTGGTTCCAAGAAGTATATATTCTCATTACGGGTCCAAAATCGGTAATACTTCTGGATCTTTGGAGCGGTCAATGTCCAACGTCATTTGAAGAAATGGATATGCATGGAAAAGATATGACAGTTTCAACCATTCCAGCAGGTAAATATATTGCACCAGTTTCATTACTTCTGTAGACAATTAGTTCATATGATAATTAGTAATTCCTGCAGGTACAATTGGAGTGATACAGCCCCTCGATGTTCATGGCTTCCGTGTATGGAAAAACTTCGTCAAACACTTTTCTGACGCAGTAATATTATACAATTACGACATCAATCTGTATTTGAGAGACAATATTGTTAAGTTACAATCTCTTACACACAACCAGTTTTCTTCTCCGCGGTTTACAAACCGTTTAAAATATGCGTGGTACAAAAGCAGTTACGAAGAAGAAAGACCGCTAGAACCGGCAAAGCTCAAAAATTGGTCAGAATTTTGCTTTTCACATGATGTACCGACATGCGATGTATGCGGCGAAGCAGCTATTATCACTTGTGCGTAGTGTAAGAAATCTCTTTGTTCCAAACACTTGTATCATGACTATCATTATTGTAATAAGTATAATCCATAAAAAACTATTTTCCACGTTTTCGAAAAAAGTAAGCGTGAGAATATTTTTCAGATTATGTTGTAATGTTCAAGGGGAGAATTTCTTTGTAAATATACAATTGTAATCCAGTTGCTTCCCGAAGCACGAAGTCAGTCCGTGATTGAGAGCCTTGCCTGTGCCTATATTAGTGGGAAACTGAAGAGCGATCTTTCACCAGTAATTCACGAATGATTGCAATAAACAACACGCCATTTGTTGCTGTACTCATCATGAACGTTTAGTAGTTGAAGAATAAAACATTTTTCCCTTCGACCTTTATTTTTCCTTCGGCTCGTTCACGAGCTATAGAAAGAACAAAGTTTTTAAGGGTGCGTTGACCCCTCAAGAGAGTCGTTCCGCCAAAGCGAGAAAATGTGTATCGACTATTTTGACTGATTGTACTTTCTTTGTAACCCATTTTTATTTCTACCAATTTTCGTCCATGCCGCACGGTAAGAACTTTGAACGTTTGTCTTTCGAGGGGGGGGGCCGTTTTGGTGGGGGGGGGGGGGGGGGTAGGGGTGGGGAAGGGCTGGAATGTTACAAATATGCAATTGTGTCATAACACGAACATATATTGTCGTGAATTTAGACCGAAATGCCAAAAGGCTAGCTGATTATACGATTGATTCTCTTGGCTAAAAAATCGAAGGGCAGTTTCAACCTCTTAATTGTGAGGTATCGGAAACAGAAAAAATCCGTATCCGCACTTTTCCATTGTCTGCATGTATGCAAATTTACATCCCAATCGATTAAAAATTCTCGGAGATACGGTTGAAAAAATTGTATTTTTGCAATAAACAAAGTAGCAGATAGCGACAAATGAAATTTGTCGCTACCTGCATCGTTTTCATCTCCAATGTATAGTACACGAAAATGTATAATACACGTACCTCCTAAAATGTATAGTACACGTACACTAAAATTTATAGTACACGTATCTCCAATGTACGTGTACTATACAAATGTAATATAGTACACGAAAAAATAAACATTGTTGCAATTTGAATTTTTTACATATCTCGTAACGTTAAAACGGTATCGAAGAAAAACGAAAAACACCCCAATTTTCGAGGGTGGCGTTTCAACCCTTAAAAATCGGGTTCCGCCGATATAAGAAAATACGTGTCGCCTATTTTTACCCATTCTACAAGCATGCCAATTGTAATCGAAATCGGAGACATCGACCTTGCAACGTTTCCTTGTCAGTCGCATTTGACTTTAACGTATTTGAAATCGGCGCGCTAGGTTTTCGATTGGTTCTACTATTCCCATAGTTCCAACATTGCCAAATTTTAATGCATACTCCTCAAAAAGCCTCACTTTTTCGTAAACTGGTTGAATGTTTTTCTTACATTTTCATTAATTAGATCGTTAACCTGTCTTTTTTCGGTAATATTGTTCTGTACACTATCCTGCACACAATATTCGTTTTTTCGGTCCCCATCCTCATAAATGCGGAAGATATACGCGAGTATCGGAAATGGTAACGGGGTTGCCCCGTACAACCAATGCGATCAAGTGGTGATTGATGTAAACGTTAAAATTTAATATTTACTAAACGGGTGCGGAAACCTCCGTTATCCTTTTGCCAGTATATGAAGAAAATATACCATGCCGATTAGTAAAATTTTCATTAATATCTGTTTAGCCAAATATTTTGAAGCAACAACCTTAAGCGCACGAAAAACAAGAAGCGGCGAGCGGAAATGCGCTCGGCGCATTTCCACATCTTCCCACACTCAGCAAGAGACAGCGCGGCTGTCAAGGGAGGAATATAAAACACGCGTGGTGGTATATTAGCATATGTCACAGTGCGGTGGGCTGCCACCAGCTGGACGGCCACCAGCGCGGCAAAATTTCAAATACATTCGCGCGCTTTTATCATTCCTAGAACAAATTGAGATGAATTTGAGGCGCCGGGTTGCGTCTTTTACGCATTCACGAGAGGTGAATGCGTAAATAACAAGACGACAAAAAGCATAACGAATTCAAATAGCAGTTGTCTGGCGATTTGAGACCCGGGCTCGCGTTTAACAGTGCCTGGGTTCCGCAACATAAATTTTTTTCACTTGTTTTTGTTGCGATCGTGGTGGTCCGAATTCTTTCTTGTTAAATCCATGCTTGAAAACGTTACTGTGATGCGTAAGCGGTCGGTGTTCGGCCTGAAGGTGTCTCCCGCTCCGATGGTGGCCAGCCAGCCGGACACTGGGTCCGGTCGTTTTAGCTACACTTTCATCACTTTCACGAGACACAGTATAGAAAGTGCATAGAATGTGTAAGGCCCAGTTCCACGACTCATGTTAACCCAAGCTTAATGCGAAAAGCGTGCTTCTGATCGGTCCATTTGCTCTTAAACTTTGCTTAACACGGTTAACCGAGAGTTGTGCGGTCTGGGCCTATGAAATGTAGCTAAAACGAACAAACCCACTGGCTAGTTATTTGAATCATAGCTAAGGGAGCACTTGACCTAAGCGCCTCTGTTGAGAACAAGACGTCGCTCAACGCAATATTTCACAACTGTGACGTTTCTTTAACATTCATATTTTAAATCAATTGCCCAGGTGAGAAGCAGCGCGTTATCTTAAAAGCAGTACACACAAAATTCTTGTTCTAACGCTTTTGCCAATTCCCAAAGTACGGTAGTGGTCCTAGGGAGATTTTTTGGTCGAACAACGCGTTCCACAGCCGGCCGACGATTCAGGCGGGTGGCAAGGCTGGCGGTGGATCAATAGTGCACTGCCTTCTTGAGTCGAGTTCTCTCGACCGCACGGGTTTTAGCGCAAACGTCAAAATCGAATAAATAGTCGTCTGCGCTGGGTGTCGGAAAGTCGGTCGTCCAAATTCCGTGTCGTTGCGGCTACGTTAAATATGAGTTGAAGTATTTCCGAGACGAAAAATTGTCGCGCATCGAGGCCCGTGTCATCACCGCGATATTGTTGCAACCCCCCCTACCCTCCATACCTACACTCCTGCCCCTACCCAATTCGCTTCAGTCAGTTGTGAGCAAAGTGTCACATCGACAACGATAATACACAGACGTATCGGAATAAACGATTGGACGCCCAAAGAAAAAATATCTACGGGAAGATCTTTACCGATGTTTGGTAAATTGTGCGTTGCATACGCGAGAGGCACAGAGTGGCGCGATTGGCCGCC
Source organism: Ophion obscuratus (assembly GCA_964007375.1). Classification (NCBI taxonomy): domain Eukaryota; kingdom Metazoa; phylum Arthropoda; class Insecta; order Hymenoptera; family Ichneumonidae; genus Ophion; species Ophion obscuratus. The sequence continues at coordinate 4,002,691 of OZ023323.1, read as the reverse complement.
CTTTTAAAATCCGCGAGAGGAATGACTCTCGAAGATCCATTTTTCGTCGTCAAAGAGTGAGTCGCACCTATAAACTCACATGCATATATTTCTTAGGTATTATAATATATATCTTATTCGTTTTATATGTTTGTTTCGCGTATCGTTTCGGTCTTTCATTCACCAGGTTCAAGTCCTGCGTATATCGCATTTACACACACACACACACACACAGGGTGTCTCATTTAAATCGCACACCCCGAATAATCGCAAGAGTGGAATTCGATCGAAAAACCTTTCCTCCAAGAGATGTACGGTTTTTAAAGGGACCGTCACTGGTGACATTCAATTTTTAAATTATTGTTCTATTTATTTATTTTATCAAAAAAAATTGGTACTATACTACTGTGACGATACGAAAATCAGCGTTATTTGAAAAAATCGGATCAAAGGAACAAGTGAGATGATTGAAAAATCATTTGGACATTTATCTGTACGTACAGGAAAAAATTGGAGTACCAAGTTTCCTTCGAAAATCTCAATAATTGAAGAAGTTATTAACAATCTCGTAAGGACCTTTTCATGTAAGGGGCTCAACGGTTTTCTTTATTTTCGCCACCCGGTTGCTCTGAAATGAACTTAAGAGTTTTTTCTTAAGGCCTTATATACGTTTGTATGGTCGGGAAACAAGGCTTTTCGGATTTTTTCTAAAAATGCTAATGAAGCAATGAAAATGCGGTTTGGAGGCTTTATTTGACGTATTTGCAGGAATTCAAGTCAATTTTTTGGCGATCTGTTGCAAGCCTCAAAGAAGGCGTTCTCTTTGGAAGTCCTCCACGACATGGGCGGACTCGTCAGAGACGCACATGAGCACTTAGCCCAAAAAATATTTTTTTTCCTAATCTACATGACTTTTGCTAGCAAATTACAAGCAATTACTATTAAAAATGGATTTTTGCAAATTCGACACTATTTTAAATGAGAAGTCGCATTTTCGACTGGAAAAAAGTTTAATGTGTTTGTGAAAACCGTAATTGTTGGTAGATCGGGAAAAAATCGTGTGTACTTCGCAAGAAAATCTATCTAAGAAGCTACAATTGAAACTTGAAGTCAACCGGTTGAAAATTGTAGGACCTCCGAGTCCGTCCGATTTTTGAAATATGGTTTCATAAAAAACCACCATTAAAGTTTTAAAACAATTTTTCTTCGGACCATATCATTCTTAGGATGTTTATACATATCAACCATATGATTCTTGGCGTGGTCATACATAATTTAAGACAATTAAAAAGACGATACATCTTTTGTTTTCCAAGGCATATAAGGCTTTAAAGTAGATAATATTGGCTAAGACTTGAACGAGTTTTATTTTTTTAAGTGTTTCGATCAACAACAACAAATTTTTATTTTTTTACGATTTTTTAAAATAAAGTGCCATCATTATTGTTAACGACTAATAAAAAAAAAAAATATTAAAAAGAAAAGCGTCGGTCAAGACTAAACTACTATTACACTGAATAAGTGTACCAAATTTCAAGTCAATACGTTAATTAGATGTCAAGAAATCGTGCACACCGTTTTGAAACACATAATTTCGATGAAAACGCGTTCAAAGTTTTACCAGTAGTTCTATCGTTGTAATCATAAGTTTACGTTCAATCTAAAAGTTCTGCACCATGTGTTGGACCTTGATCTTCAGTTTGAGTTGCCTCAAGCAACAAACGATTGTTCGTCATATTCACAGTTGCCTAAGCGACATTGACATTTGCATTGTTGCAATCCAACGATAATGATTTTCGTTTAATTCTCCAAATTTCCTTGGGCAGATTTGAGCTACGAAAATCACGCATACATTTTTTTAGGATTCCTATTCAGCAACCTACAACCCAAATCGGCAACATATGATTTCGAATAATGATGCAAATAACAAAATTGGAAATAATTCTGGTTGCGTTTCAACGAATGCAAGCTCTAACCCCATGAGAACACGGAAGTTACCGCACTTAAAAAAATTGAAATATGGTTCGCATTAGCACTAATCAATTGATCCCGTATGGAGCTTGCGATGTTGGATCAAAATGTCGCGTGTACGTATGTATTCGCGCTCATGCGTGTGTGAGCACATTATTTTACACCGTTCTCAAAAGAGCCGTTAGGAACACTCGTATTCTGACGAAAAATAACGAATCAACGAATCATTGATTTTCCGGATGTGTGGAACAATTCTTACACGAACGGACCAAACGACCCATAAAACGGCAATTGCGTGAACCACTATAAGAGCGATCTTTCAAGATTCCATAATGTCACCAAAGTGTACAGAAACCAAAAACTTCGGAGCAATGTCCTTTTCTCGATGACGGGAGTGCGAAAGCCATATAATTAGCCTTGTAATCAAATTCTTGTCGTACCCACATACATTGGAACGTATTCCATTTGCGAAACTTCAAAACCCGACCGAGGCCAGACGACGTTTGGAAAGGAATTGCGATGATACAAAAAATTGGTTGAGCAAAAATTACAAATATTAAAATTTCAAACAACTATAGACAGAAAAATTGAAGTTGCAATCAATCAAATGATGAGTTCAATCAATTGGTGCTTGTTTTAAGGTATTTTTGATTAACCAAATGATGGGTAATATATCAAAAATGTATTGTCAATTACTCAATTAATGAAAAAAAGGTCGAAAAATATTTTCTCTTACTGGAAAAATGGATCATTGATCGGAAATGTATATTCATTTGCCTAAATGATTCATTATTTACCTCAAGATCTTTTAAACTACCGAAAAGAATTGTTATTTCGGGAAAATTGATTATTGGTAAAAATATATTATCATCACGATCTAAATGACTGAGAGAAAATGTTTTTCGATTATGTGTATAATTTATGGAAAATATTGTTTAATTAACGAAATAATAAGGGATAGCGAGGGAAACACAGCGCGCGATACAGTGCGACACACATTCGGCAGCCCACAGCCGGATACACGCGGCAAGAGAGACACACAGTGACGAACGCGGCAAAAGGCAGATAGAGAGGAACACAGCAAAGCTGTAATAAAAACCCAAGCCAACCCGGCATCGGAAGTATCGTCTTTCGCCGTTGGGTTTCTCTTCGCTGTATGTCTCTCGCGGTGTGTTCCTTTATTAATATTATTAGGTATATCAACAATTTGGATAACCGAAAATATACGTATCATTCATATGGCGTTGAAGTTTGCAACGTTGAAATGCAACGAAAGACCTTTTTAATTTTTTCCACTTTTATCGTTATCAATCATTTTTTTCGCCATTAAGGTCGTGGATCTCTAATGAGGATAAAGCACACCGCTTCGGTAAGTTCGGTGACCTAAATTGGCAAAAAAAAGTGAGCTATAGAAGAAATATTAACTTTCGTTGTGATTTAACGATGCAAACTTCAACATCATTCATTCATTGTCAATTTCTTTGGTAATTGAAAATATCTTCAGTACAATTATTCATTAGACAAGTAATTGATAATACCTTCAAATAAATTATCCATTATTTGAGCGGTTCATGAAAATTATTTTTTTGTATCTCTATTTTCGTATAATTAGGCATTAATTTTTGTTATTGTTTATTATCATGCAATTGATAGTGTAATATGGGAAAATAAATTTCTCTTTAAATAGAAATAATATAAAATGAATATATTAATTTTCGGAAAATTACTTATATCTGAAATAATAATAACAATGTTCGCAAAATTGATTATATCTTCCGAAAATATACTTACTGCTGATCTCTGCTTCCATGTTTTTCGATCTAGATAGACGATGCTTTTCTCGCTGGATACGGTTTTAAACCAGATATCTAAGCGAATGGAAACTATATGGTCCTATTAAAAATAATCGACATCAGCACGAGAGCTAACAAGTGCGGTAATGACATTTCTTCATGTCTCAGTCCAATATCCCCCCTCAAGATTGTAAATCTTTTGTAAGATGCAGCTTTTCATCGGCCTGTATTAGGACGTTGAATAAGTTTTCGCTGTTTTCGAACACATGGTGTTACCAAAACTGTGTGCGTGTAGTTTACGATGATGACGTATCTATTGCCAGTGTACCAGACTATAAGCCAGCTTGAACTTCAGTGTGTGTCATTTCGCCGAAGTGTAAACAACTTAATTTTTTCATAGTGTTAAACAAGCCAAATTTCATGGCAAAAAAGAGCATTTGAGGGGAATTGTACTGAACTAATTTTTTTTTTTTCAATCTGCAGCTGAAGGACAAAGAATTCTTGTTGAGACTTACGGCGACCATGCTCTGTCGGATACAACGTGCATAGATTGGTTTAGACAGTTCAAAAATAATGATTTTCATGTGTTAAATTAGAAGCATTCCTTCATGAAGACTCATGTCAGACGTTAGCTGAACTTACAAAATCATAGGAGTTGATCACACAACAGTTTCGAAACCTTTAAAAGTATGAGGATTTTTTTATTTTAATAAAGCAATAATTTTCGCGAATAAAAACGTGAACAAATAAAATGGGACACCCTGTACACGCACATACACATACATATTTATATATAATTATACAGTTGATAGTAGCAGGGATATTGTCCGCGCCCCGAGACGCGTTTTCCTCGTTCTTTTTAGCAACTCACCCTTCTGACTAAGCTCCAAATTTATCCGAAAGCGTAAACACACGTACGGGCCTTGTATGTTCTCGGTAATTCCGTAAAAGTAAACTGTTCTGCACGCCGTCTTAAACGCCAAACTGACAATTGTTAAAACAGTGGAAAAAAAAACTTACATAGTGTGGGGTACTTTACGTGGAAGTTTTATTTCGAAAACTGACCATTTTTATTGGCATGAATTTTGAATATGGTATTATACACAAAAAAAATTCAACACCTATTTTTGCATTTTTCGATTTACTCAATCATTGAGCTTTGACAGCTAGTCGCATTCTTCAATTCTTCTATGGCTCTAAGCCGCAATAACTCGAAAATTACTGTAACTACAAACAAATATTTTTACCATTTTTGCTCAGACGCTGACGTACCTTACGAAAGAAAAAAAAAACATATTCTAAAGAAATTGCCGTTCCTTCACCTCACGTTTATAATGAGCGATATTGTAAAGAAAAGCATATCGGTTCATTAAATTCTCCTGTTTTGAAGTTTCACGTAAACTTGCCCAATGTTTACTACTAAGCTCAGAGTACACCGATTATTTTTTTTCAAGAAGATAAAGCTATTCAAAGTTCTAAAATCATTAAGTTTAGATCCAAGTAGATAACGAAATATTTTTTATATATAGATTTTCTGTTGACATATTACTTTATGAAGTATTTTGCGGTGAAGGCTAAATTTTGTGAATCTTGATGTTTATTAACAATTAACTTTATTTCAACAAGCAAATGGACAAGTGATAATCGAGCTATACCACCGGCACCTGATTTTGAAAGTTGCCAATAAATGAATAAATAAAAATAAACATAAGGCCATTGTTGAAAATATATATATATATATATATATATATATATATATATATATATATATATATATTATTTGGTTATCTATAAAGAAATAATCGATTTCAATCAAATTTCAATTATTGTTCAAGTTTAAACGGTGGTATCTACTTTTTTTTAATTGGGCCTTCCTAAGCTGGATCTTAATATTTTCATAGTTTTACATATACTTTTTAAAGACGGTATTTAAAAATAACTTTTTTTTTCGTTTTCAGCATCGCTTTTTATGAAACTAAAGTAAAAAAATCGGACGTTCTTGAAGAAATTTGGAGTATTTCGATATGAAAACACATTACAGACTGAAGAAAAATGGCACACATGATGTTCTATATGATATCGCTAATTATCGAGTTATTGCGGTTTAAAGCCATAGAGATCGAGGAAAAATAAAAATATTCAATTACCCGTTAGAGCTCGATAATTGAGTAAATTGATAAATATATATCTACTTTTTTAACAGTTTGAAAATACCCACTAGTGAAAAAAAAACGGCTAAGGTTTCGGAATGAAAGTTTGACGTGAAATTCCTCATGCCTATACACTCACACGGTTTTATATACATATATACACGACTGCTATGAACGTGTATATAAACGTATGTCTATGAAGTTTGATTTTTCCCAGTGAGGTGTGCAAGGCATTGAACAAGACTCGTGGCTTGTATGGTCGCTGGAGCGAGTCCCAGGTAGACGGAAGCGTCGCCTCGACACCGATCGCGCCCGGTTGTGCCGGTGCACTTCCGGTCTCGCGAGAAGAGCTCGTCTGGACGACCACTGAATTGCGAAACGCGCTACGTTCGATTGAATGGGATCTCGAGGATCTCGAGGATACCATCTATATCCTTTTTTACTTATAGTTGCCAATAACGGCGCAAGTTGATAAACCAGTTTCATATTAAGATTTTTCATGGCTCTCTCTCTCTATCTCTCTCTCTCTCTCTCTCTCTCTCTCTCTCTCTCTCTCTCTCTCTCTTTTAATAACCGACGGGGAAAAGTACCTTAACGTTTTTATGACAACAACACGTATCGTAGAAAAAAATCCAACGAAATTCAAGATCGACAACAAAGAACTCACCGTGCGTAGAGCTTTCATTGAACACACGCGCGAAGAGGTCAAGGTAATATACACAAACATACAGGATGTTCCATTTTCAAGGAAACGCCGAAATATCTCGAAAACAGATAGCCTGCTGGAAAAAGTCGGGTAAAAGCTATAAGATTTTCAGGACGAGACATATTGCCTAATGTAACGACAAATTTTTCTATCCCTCATATCCGTTCGCATTTAAGGGGCTACATCTACCTAGAGGCCCGAAAAAAATCGCCAACTTCCGAATGTTTTTTTTTTTGGGAAACGGTTGGTGAAAAAGAAACGGCTCTTTTTTAACACAAAGGTACATACATATATTGAGAGCCTTTGAAAAGAATCACCAAAAAATCCAGAAAACCAACAAAAACATGGCCGCCCGTGAAGACAAATCTAACATACCTGGCTGAACACTTTTCAGCTCCGAAAATGGCGGATTTATGAGGCTGCAAAGATTTAAAAAAATCTTAATACGCTTGCCATCGTACATTGATAAGCATTGAACGCCTGAAATTAGCCAAGATGTATTGCGCGAAGGTCGCAATATATGATGTACACGTTATGAGTGTGATTGAAGGTGTGGACCCCACGGTTTGTCACTTCCGCCGTATTTTTTACTCCAAACGTGTTCATACGGGCGGGTCGATATGGTCGATAGATAAATAGAGATATAGAAACTGTATTTTCAAACGGTGCTCAAAATTGTCGCCATTGCACTTGAAATATGCGAACTTGCCTCTCAACATTTCCTATTGTATCAAACGATTGTGTCACGAGGGAATCTTCAGCAGGCACTGACGATGTGATCTATCATATCTATTCTTGCTAGCGGTTGTCCGCGTAAAACTAGGTCTCCTGGGTCGTCCTATTTTTAAAAAAACAAACAAACAAACAAACAAACAAAACAAAACAAAACTGGAAAAATGCTATTAGAAGAACACGAAGATACGGCATCGTGCTAGAACCACATCCTATGCCCGACATGCAAGACGATCTCTTCTAGGAGAGAATGACCGCTGGAATGAATTCTACATACTTCCGGCTGATTACCGATCTGCTGAAAAATAAATGAGACTTAATACCCGTTGAAAATACCACTCCACGCGTTTAAACATCACCGATACTTGTCATCAGTCTCAAGTACCCAGCGTGGATCTTCGGCCCATCAATAGTGCGATAGTTGTCTGTGAAAAAAAGATGCTTTTTCGCTAAAAGGACGCAAAGAAAAATAGCTGGTTGCGAATGTGATGGATAGCGGCCACTGACAAAATACAGCCCCCGTGTGCCATATACACTTTCCTTAACGTGTATCATACTTTTGAATACAACTGCGACCATAAAACGAACGAGTATTGAATGAAGCTGCTCTTGAAATAAGTTTCGAGCCCACCTCGAATTCTCTTCGGAATCTAGTCGATACGATCAATTATTCTTTCAGGCACATGTGGTGAAGTTTGAATTATGGCACGTGCCTCGAAGATTGAATTATCGTATTGAATAAATTCTGAAGAGGATTCGAAATTCGACGAAATCGATCGTATTGGAAAAGTAAATTCATTCAAAAGGGAGGGGGGGGGGGGCGCTCCATAGTCGCAGTTGCATTCAGCAGTACCGTTAACATCAGTGCAGGTTCACAGAATTCTATTACCAAATAGGTGTCCATTTTAAAGTCTTCGTGTTATTCGGTAAACAGCGCAAGCTGCAGGGACAAAAATGGATGCGCGCGATGTAGAAAAAAAACAAAAGGGGCCAAGCAATTTTCCATTTGGAACTTGTCCACGAATGTCGCCTGCATGTAGAACCAATTTGGCACGGCTATGGGGGTCATTATTATGTCTTGGAAATGCTGAAAATTCGTTAATTTTATTTAAAAAATAATTGACTGCACTCTGAACACTGTTATCATCGATCTTTTAGAGCGTAACGTTCCGTTCAAATGTCATATTTCATTTTTTCATAAGATAATTGTTTAGAATGTATAGAGCGGCACACGTTGGCGTATCCTGCGGTTGATTGGAGAGTTACCGCGATAACGAACGGTAGCTGTTGAAATAATAATCGTTAGAAGAAGTTTCTAACTTTCTCTGCAAGATTGATCCAACCATTTTCAGTGTATGATTAACCATTGAAGAAATATTTCCGAAAAACCGTCATAGACTTTGAGAATCTTCACCTTATAAATAAAGGTTTTCATGGTAATCGTGGCAAGTTTTCGTCTTTACAAAACTAATCTGATCATTTTCATCGCAAGACTAACCGTTTGAAAGTTATTGGGCAAAAGCGGATCCCCGGCATACCCGTAGCGATATAATTCCGTTTTACACCCGCGTTACAGCCTTGAAGAAATTTCAAAAGAAAAAGTGGATATAAATTATCTTGCAGCGAAAATATTTCTAGATGTCGGGCCTAATACTCTCGAAAATCCATTCTAAAAAAACCGTCGCGCTATAACTCGACAAATATCAATCCTCCGAACAATATTTGTATTAAAATGATAGGAAATCTCTTCATTGGCCATTTTCATTGTAGGGTCTACGGTTTCACAGATATTTAGCAAAACCTGCATTCCAAAATGGCAGCTGAAGAACAACCCTTACAGCCGCGCCATTTTGGCTTTACGCCCAAGGAATACCCCTGAATAAGTTTACAAGTGAAAAAAAATAGCTCGTTGGATTCGATACAACCGAAATGTGTTCGGCTCTTGAGCTAAACATAAAAAAAAAAGTAAATATTGAATAAATTTAATTGCTCCGGTACACAGGAAAATTCATAGAAAAAAATAACGCAATTTTTTTTACGATGAAACATGCCATCGGGTTATTTCCCGGGTGCATTTACAAAAATACATATACCAATGCAAAAACAATGATGATTATAAAAGAAACATCGTTGCAACGCGACGAAAATTCCTTTTTTCGTGTTTGTTATCTCGTAAAATATGTTTTTGCAAATTTAAGTTGTGCAACTTGGCAAAAGTATTTTTTTCAAAAAACGTTCAAGTGTTTCCCGTAGACCAAACGTGCCAATAAAAAGTGGATTCCGAATAAATTGATGATAGAAGAATAGAATTTTCATTGCACTCCAACGATGCGAACTTCAACATCATATGGGACTGGTGGGGACAGATCATATTTATAGAAAAAAAAATTCTTTTGTTTTTACGAGCAAAATCACATTTCTGTTGTTTCACGAAGAAGAGCTCGACATAGTAAAACATTTGTAAAAAAGAAGTCGCCGTATGTAGCACAACGTTCATAGTCACAACATCACACGCATAATATAACATTACAGCGGAAGAAAAGCCAGTCTAGAATATTAACAACATTGCGAACTTCTAGTTAGTGATAAAAAAAATAGATCACCATATTCGGATGATTGCGAGTCGAAAAATACGATCGCCGCCGAAAAATACGATACGAGTTCTGCCGCCGAGCTAAGGTAACTGCAGAGCCAAACTCCAAGACTTGAAACCATTCACATCGACGTTTTCATTTGCCAAGTATGATCGGACATTGCCGGGGAAAGAAGAATCGAAAAGGAAATGATCGAGAAGCCGATAACGGTAAAATGAGTTTCGCCGCCATCAATCGACGTGACGGTCTCCAGGTGAACAGACGCTTTAAGACGGAATGACACCTTATCGCGGTCGGTATGGTAGAACAATTATAGATACCCAAATATCTATGAAACGGCTCTTCAGATCCCGTCGAAACTTTGCCAAACGACGTCAAATAGATAGACGAACAGCTGTCTGCCCCTCAAATTTACTGAATTCGAGAAAAAAAATGTAGATTGACTTATCATAAGCCAATCTAGTTTTTTTCTCTCAAATTCATAAAACTTGAGGGGCAGACAGCTATTCCTCTATCTATTTGACGTCGTTTGGCAAAGTTTCAACGGGATATGAAGAGCCGTTTCAGAGATTTTTGGGAATCTATAATTGTTCTACCATGCCGACCGCGATGAGGTGTCATTCCGTCTTAACGCGCGCCCGCTGGCTAGTGGCTATGATCGATACCCCTCTACCATTAGCTAGACAATAATGAGAAGGCTTCGCGAGCACCGGACGCGTAGGATATGGGGGAGGAACTCAGCATCCCCACTACGCATTGCACGCGAATGAGAAGATAATCCGCCTTACGGATCCACTTTGCCAATGCAGGATGGCAAGCCTATTCATAAAGAGATTCAAGAAATAAACGGGGTGTGTTGGATTTGTCGTTAACGTGGCCACAAAACAGAAACAACTGCGTTTATTAAATCGAAGGTGACCTTCATTACCTGGGCTTGGCGTCTTCGCCAATCAAGTTAAAAGTATTATCAGTTTTTCCCCTCGAAACTTGTACAACTTCTGTCTATGATATTTATTAACCGGCTATTTAATCAAAAAACCAATAATAGTAAGTTACTACAATGCTACTGCTTTGTTGTGAAAAGATATCTGATTTCGTAGTGCGTTAATGGTACGGTTGAAATTTTCTCTCGGCTTTGCAGATGGCCTCTTCATCGCGTAACCTCTCAAAAGTCCATATATTCACATTTGTACAATCGGGCAAAGATTATTCACCTTTTTTTGAGTCACTTTTCAAATTCCCATTTCGCACTGACTTTTCTTCCTTCCATCTGTATTTATTGATTATTCATACCTTAAGGCGTGTACCAACATGGCCGTGTATCGTGTATCAACGTGTCCTTACGAATTTTCAAACCCAGTTTTTTTTTATAGATGCTTACGTTTTGTATAAAAAGAAAAACATGAGGCTCTGTAGAATTAGAGATTTTATCGCCCCCTAAATGTTGTTAATCTTTGAGAAATCTCGGTTAAAACATTTCAGTTATCTCTCGAGCACTCATAGAGTAAACCGACCAGTGAATGGCCGTATAACGACACTGTAGGCTTCGGATGGACTGTGTAATGAAAATATTATAAAAACCAATTTTTTCATTGCTATAGCTCACAAAATATATATCATTCTGATAGTAGAAAAAACCATTCCAAGTAATTGCCACAAATAATATTGGAGCATTCATTATTTGGAACGATTCATAATTTGTTTTTATTAATTGCTAGATTTGGAGATTACTGTATTTCAGAACAATTATAATATTCTTACGCATAACTATGAGCTTTATGTTTGCTATTACGATATCGTAGAAAACACACAAAGCTCTTTTGCATCTTAACGTGACATTCTCAAAAAATTACCAAAGCCATCTCGTAACGGTAATTAATTTTGCAATTTTCAACAGATCAGCTAAATGTTTTGACACCACTTTGAGAATGATCAGAATAGAACCTATATGTCCATTCACTGGGAAGAAGTTCGAGTACAGCACCGGTGAATGAACATGTCTAATTACGACCTAATATTACGAACTTATTTTAAAATTTTACAAAAAATCCAAGATTCATTCGGTAATTGAAGTAATAAGTACTTAGCCTCAAAACTTATAAAAACTATTGTTTTAGCCTTTAGAACACTTACCGTGCATAACTGTATGGTAACTAAGTTGTGCGGTATGCAAGTAGGTGCCACAAATTAACCGTCTAAATAATAGTGATCCGAGTTTTTATCGACAATTCATATTCTTTACTTATTTTAAATATAAATGATCTTTCGTCTATTCACTTACACAGTTACGAAAGGTTTTTCGCCTTTTTTTCATAGGTGATGAAAGACAAAATGAACCTGAGCCGTGAAAGAGATCGTGATCTAACCGCGAGACAGGTTTGTACTGGATTTATGATCGTTATTACCCAAAAGACGCTGAATTAGATAATTTGAGATTGTATGGCAACTGGAAAATTTCCGCAGTCAATACAGCCGCCGTTTCAAAAACACGGTCGAATCATTAAAGTATATCGCTTTTAGTAGTCTTTCAGCGTACAGAAAAAGATTTAAAAAACGTAAGCGCGACGATCGCGCATGGAACGCCACATGGTGCGTGCGTGCGCGCGCGCGTGTGTGTGTGTGTGTGTGTGTGTGTGTGTGTGTGTGTGTGTGTGTGTGTGTGTGTGTGTGTGTGTGTGTGTGTTGTGTGTGACAACAATACATGGAATGGTTTTTTTGTTCGCGCGAGCCTCGCATTGGCTCGAAGAAAAACATGTACAAGCAGATTAATTGTTTCGTATAACGCGAGGCGCTCGCTTATCGATAAATATAAAAATGACGTGCAATGTCGCCATCATCGGATAAGACGGTGAAAAGGAGTGAAGCTGTTATGTGGATGAACGCGAACTTTCGAGCTAATATGAGCGCCATCTTTGTTGCTGCGATTCGGTCGATCGTCAGCTGTTCGACCAGCTGACCCAATTTTATTGCCGCGTCTCTGACACTTAGAAGTTCACTCGCTGTCTCTCGTGCGTTTTCGACAACACTGATGCGGGTGTGCATAATCAATCATTGGATAAATAACGAAAAATTGTTTTTCTTTCGTATGACGGTACCCAGTAGCGTAATACAAAGGTTTAACCTAATTCTCGATACGTGCGGAGAAAAAGCCAAGTCGTGTTGACAAAGAGAAACGAAAATTCCACACCCGCGTACCCAAGCAACGATCGGAATTGCGATAATGGTCAATTCGGATAATCCAGAAATCCAAATAATTCGCGTTCACCCCTGTCAAGTCGAAGGTCGACGTAACGTCAAATTTTTCGATTGATCGCCCCCCGAATTGAACCCTTACCGAATGGTCGACATTGCGAATTCCCTATGAACCAACCGTAGAAAGTGTACAGAAAGGAACACATTCAGTGTCCGGAAGCCCGAGCGTTTTATTGTCGAAAATACAGTCGCCTTTTTGTTTCTCTTCTGCACAGCCATTGCTGGACAACAGTCCGGCGAGAGCAGCCCTCAATCATGGAACAACCAAGTACAGCAAACTGGAGAATGAGCTCGACAGCCCCAATCGGCAATTCCTAGAGTCTACGATGCAACAACAGACGGCCATGATGCGACAGCAGGACAACCAGCTCGACACCATCGGTGAGAGTATCGGCACCCTCAAGAGCGTCTCTTGTCAGATCAATTCGGAGCTGGACGAACAAGCAGTGTGAGTCTCCGCCCCTCTATTATTCTACTGCACAAGCGCTGGGATAATATTCAAACGATAATATCGTTGACCCACAGGATGCTGGACGACTTTGGGAACGAACTGGAAGCCACTGACTCCAAGCTGGACGCTACTATGAAGAAAATGGCCAAGGTCCTTCACATGAGTAACGGTAACTATAGCAATTACGTACCGGCGCCCACGACCTCTGCCCCTGCCGCTATCGTACTAACTACAAAGCCATCCTCGCTGTCCGCTCTATCGACAACCATAACAAACTGTTTCCTATGCTATGCCGAGTGATCGTCCGTCGGTCTAAACCAACACAAAACGATTCGTCCGTACTTGGGAAATATACATTCCAGTCTTTCCATTTCTTTACGACCGGTCGTACTTATTTCGTGTAGGGCCAAACACCAGCCGAAATTCGGTGCTCTAACTCGGAGCTGAATAAATCACGTAATGCCGATCCTAAGGACTGCGAAAATCGCCTAGATTCAATGGGTATTGAGGGGGTCTGCAGTGATACCGCGCAAAAGGCACAGTAGAGACTAAGCTCTTTTAATTTTGGCCAATCTTTACCCTGGTACAATACACAGGAGCATTCATAGGAGAAAATCACTGGATTTTATTTTTAGACATAAAATGGGGCGTAACTTCAGTTTGTGCGTTCTTTTCCAAGACGTATATACCGCTGCAAACACAAAATGGTGGTATGATCTTGATGATCGTTTGGAACGTGATGAAAATTCTTTTTTTATACTTGTTATCATTCGAAATATGTTTTTTGCAAATTTAGGTTGTAAAAGTTAGAAAAAAAATGTTTAAAAAACATTTGAGTAATCCTTCTAACCTAAAAGTGCCAAAACATGTGGATAATAATAAGTTAATGATTGAAAAAAATGAATTTTCGTCGGAATCCAACGGTGCGAATTTCATATCGTACGGTGATGGGGACAGATCACATGTGTGGAAGAAAAAAATTCTTTTGATTTTAAGACCAAATGCATTTTTTTTGTTTCGTGACCAAGACCTTGGTAGGAAAAAAAATTAGTAGATAAGAAAACGTCATTTGTAGCACAATTTTCGTAATAATGCACGCAAAATATAAAATTATGGCGGAAGAAAAGCTAATTCACAATATTAATGAGGAGCCGCCGTGCATATATTAGGTCATTGATTTTTGCTGATTTTGCTCCCCCCCCCCCCTCCCGAAATCATCCTATCCTTCCTATTTTCATAATCCAATTATCGTTACCGTTATCCAACGATCTTCTATTTTGAAATGACGTAATTTATGGACGGCTTCTAAAGTTGCGAACTTATAGTCAGTAATCGTGAAAAGAATCAAGCATTCTCGTTTCTTTTGCCGCACAGGCTAACAAATTTCGTTCTCTTGTTCGTCGTATTTCATACTTAAAGATTTAAAAAAAACATAACGCCTCTCGCACGAGTTGGTTTTTTTTTTAAATTTAATTGGTTCCCAACATTTCCTCCGATTTTTGGGATGTCAATGTATCGCACCCTCTTAAATTAATTCGATATCAGGGTCAAACGAGGATACAACGTGAATTATTTTTTTGTAAGTACACGGGGGGGAGCCGGTGATAGAGAACAGAAAAAAAACGAGACTACGAGTGACGCGGAAAGAGGACAATTTTTCCATGACACTGTAGAAGTGTTTTTCATTACACCGTTTAAACTCGAAGCGAATCGCGTACCAATGATTGTTGACAAATTATACATACACTAGGGACTTTTAAGGACCACTGGGACACTCATAGACGTTGTTTGATCTTGCGAACAATTGTTAGAAACGATTTTCGACAAACACGGAAATGCGTATAGACTAAAGAGAACGATCGAAAACGTTGGGGGTGAAAATACAAGAGGAGAACGAAACGTCAGTTCATTAATCGACGTGCACTCGAAGCAAACGTAACAAAGCTGAGAGAAAAACGTAGAATTAATAATGCGGGAAAAAAAGGAAAAATGGGCCTGATAGATACATATTGCCGACTCAACTTTCAATCGATACTTCCACATACTAGAAAGAGAAGGAAGAAAAAAGCAAAATACAAAGAAAACAGTTTATCACGAAACTGAGGGCCAAATGTACTCGTTACATTATTCACTTGTCACATAGAACAAGCGTATACTCGACGTAGTCGTTGCTGCTGCTACTACTGTTGTTGTTGTTGTTGTTGATGTTGACGTTGACGTTGTTGTAAAACGCTCCCCTTTAAACTACCTATCGAAACATTTATTACGGAAAAAAGCATAAAAGACACTAGAGGTACATCGTGTCGAACGACAGATCCATACAAAATTTTCCTATTCGAGACTACAAAGAAAACACGCGAGAACAGAAAACCAAATCTGTAGGTACTGAAACATTTGAATAAAAAATTGAAAAAAAAAACGAAACAAAAATGATAGTTTAACTAGTGTGCGCACGTGATGTTTACTTTCCGTTTGTTTTAGATCGGAGACAATGGGTAGCCATTGGAGTCTTGACCGCCATATTGGTGTTACTAATCATTTTGTTTATAATCAAGTGAGAGCTTTTGGACATACGAGAGAGAGAGAGAGAAACTCCCTACCCTCCCAACCCCCTCTACGAATGCCCAACTATTTTCTCACCGTGGCATTCGTTTCTCTCATGGTGATATAACTCGTCGTTAAGAATTTGTGTGTGTGTTTGTGTGTGTGCGTGCGTGCGTGCGTGCGTGCGTGCGTGCGTGCGTGCGTGCGTGCGTGCGTGTGTGTGTGTGTGTGTGTGTGTGTGTGCGTGTGTGCGTGTGTGTACATAAACACACATATATCCACATACATACATACATATATACACACGCGCACACACATGAATTGATTGTTGGGAATTGCGCGAGATGGATCTCGTGCAATGCTCTCTTATCTCTCATCCGAGTCACGATCATTTCGAGAGACTACTGTCTTTTTATTATATATTTTTTTTTAATTCGTTTTTTTTATTGTTCATTCTTAACGCTACATTTTGTACTAAGCTACGTCGTATAAAACTGTCTCATTATATTATTTTATATAATAAAAAAAAACGTGATAAGATTAGTGTTGATTTTTTGCCGTTTTTTTTTAAATATCGAACGTCTTCAGCATCGTAAGTTGGAAGAGGATCGGGACGAACCTGCTTCGTGATCGATGCACGACGAGAAGTGAGAAAAAAAACCTGCAGATCTCGATTATTACTCTCGAAGTATGTATTGGCGATATAATAAGATGTAACAATGCGTACGGATTTCTAGAAGAGGAAGAATAAGTACTCGTATTTTTGTTTTGTTTTTGGCCGGCCTTTCGAAAACGACGGCTCGTTTTTGCGCGCTCATTACTTAAAAATCTTTGGTATGAGGCTGAATCATTGCGACGAAAATATTACCACGTCTCGCTCAAACGTAGAAGCGAATGAGTTGATTTTTTTCTCCCGTTCGTGCAAGACACGCTTGAATAAGGGACGCGCGATATTTTATTAACTCGAGTTTTAGCGAGCGAGATATCCTGTATTAAGAGAGCGACAGAGAGGGGGGGGGGGGCGGGGTGGGGCATTCTGCTGAATTTAGCGATGAAACGAGAAGAATCGGCGTTGGACCTGAGCCTCTTCTTTCGTAGCTGGTATCCGATAAGTAAACGACCGGTATGGCACGTGGCAAAGGAGATGATAGGTGCGCACACATGCGCGCGCGCGCGCGCGCGTTTCCCTTTCAGGGCTCCAGGCGTACTCGCTTGAAACAATCATCGGGCAAGACCTTGCGTATGTCTTCGATGTTTTCAACCTCGAGCCTCAATCTGCTCACCTCGTCCTCGTAATTCTTCACCCATTGAGTTTGCAGATTCTTAGCGTCCGTTAATTCGCGTATTCGCTTCTCCAAATTTGCGGCCTTTATCTCCTTCTCGGCCGCGATGAGACGTTCCTCGAGGCGGTCCAGATCGGCATCGTCTGTGATTATTAATTTTTTCCGTTGTTTGTGTAAAATTCTCGTCGTTATCGTCGAGGATTCTTCGAAGATGCTGTACTACTTACCGATCTCGGGAAGGGCCTCGAGTTCCTTGATTATCTCGTCGACCTCGGCAAGAGCTTTGTCAACCTGTTGACTCGCCTGGTTGAGACTCGTGCGTGCCTGGCCAACCTGATGATTCACCTCGTTCGTCACGTTCACGTCCTTGTCCACACGGGCCTCGTGCTTCTTCGCGATCGAATTCGTTATCTCAACACGCAGATGGAGCTTGTCCGCCTCGTTACCCAATCGGAGAGCATCGAGCTTCGTCTTGTTTGCTTCTTGGCGTATTATATTCGCGTTCGCGCTCGCCTCGTCTGCGTTTTTCTGCAATTACGACAACAGTCAAGTTTAGAAGATAATTTACGGGGAAAATGGCGGTGATTGTGCGAAGAAAGGAAAAAGGGTGTTTTATCGTTCGTTTGTAACCTGTGCCTGAATAGCTATGTCTTTGGCAGCGATGGCGTTCGTCTCGGCGTCCTTCAGAACATGTCGAGTTTCATTCGCCTTGGCTATCGCCTCGTTTACCATGTCCTTGATCTCGTCGAGATTCTGCAGAGCCTCTTGCGCCTTGATCCGCTCTTTGCGAACCTCGGCGTCGAATTCTATCAGAAAAATCAACGACCGTTGGATATTCCGCTTCGTTACGATATTACGACCAACACAATGATGGGTGCGAAGAGAAAATTCACGTACCACCCAATTTCTTCAATGTCTCCTGGGCCTCGAAGAGCGTCTGATTGCCTCGCTTGAGCGCGTCTTTGGCCTTCTCGTTGGCCCCGTCGACCTCGGACAACAAATCAGCCGTGGCAGCCTGCTGATCCTGCGCACGTTCCAAAAGTTCCTCGCTCTTGCGTGCTTTACTTGCCAAGTCGTCGAGCCACGCTTCGTTCTGCTCGAGCAATAACTGAGCTTGCTCCTTGATCGACAAACCCTGGCAATTTCATCGCTTTTGTTTATCCATACATTTTTCTAGCTATCGAATACGAGACATTTTCGTGTACGGATGTAGATTTATTTACGTCATTGTTAACGCTGTCGACTTGATTGCGGAGCTCGTCGATATCTACCGCTGGAACGCTCAGGTCGAGGATCAACAGTTGAAGCGCCTCCGCCACTACAGCTGCCGATTTCGCGGCGGCCGTGCTCGTTAGATTCTTCACCTCGTTGAAACGATCCTCGAGAATTTCCAACTTGTTCTCCAGACCGCGAATCTCGTCGCTGAAAGGAACATTTTACTAAATCTGAAAGCTCGAATAACAACAAAAACACACACACACACACACAAATGTTTCACAGGGGAAGCTCTCCGAGGAAGCTAAACTTACGTGATGTTCGAGTACTTGGTAATCGCTCTTTTGGCCAAGTTGTAAGCTTCGAGGGAGGTATTTCGTGCCTGTTCGGCTAACGAATGAATCTTCTTCGCTTCATTCGTGTTGCTGTGAAGTAAATTAAAAAAAAAAAAAAAAAAATCGATCAACATCGTCGCGCGTCTTTGGGCTTGAGGGCTTATTTGAAAGGTCCCACCGGAGGACGAAATTCACTCACAGGTCGGCGAGTACACGAGCCTCCTGGGCGATGATGGTCATCTGCTGATTCTGTTGACCGACCTGATCGGCGCGTTTTTTCGCAGCTGCCAGAGCGCTCGCGCCGTCCGTCGCGAGATAATCCTCGGCTTCCTGAACGCGCGAGATACGTGGTGGTGAAAGGTGATTCGTGCAAGAGGATTCGAAACGCGCCGATTAAATTGGATCCTTACCGTTAATTGTTCGTAAATCTGGTCGAGAACGCGCTCCGCTTCCTCGACACTCGTCAAGCCTTCGTTGGTGGTTCGACGCGCCTCTTCGGCCGTCGTGTCGACGCTCTGCGATATCTTCTCGATCTGGTTGAGCTGATCGCGCAATTCGTCCAGTTGTTCGACCAGTGTTTTGTTCTCGTCTACGTGACAAACCGAAGGAACAACAACAAAAAATGTATATATATATATATATATCACAACTTTCAGTCGTAAGTGCGGAGCGCGAGTGCGGGAACGCGGCAAGGAAATTCTTTCGGAACTGACTTCCGGATCCCTGTTTAGCGACTCGAAGAAGGGACTTGACGCGATCCTCGACGTTTCTAAGCTCCTTCTCAAAGTCGGAATCCTTCATGACGGTCGGGCTGTTATTGATCTTTCTGAGGGTTCCCTCGAGCTCGGCGAGGCGCCTGCGATGTTGATTCACCGAGTCCTGAATGAGATTGTAACAAGGCGGACAATCGACGCAACCGTATTGCCTGTTATGCTTGTTCTCCTTGCATCGGTCGCAGCGCCTTCCCTCCACGTTCGTCAGACACTGCGCGATCATACGAAAATTGCGTTAGGAGAATATATATTCCAGTCGTGTAACTGAGATTTTTCGTTTGATTTTTTTCTTCACTCACGGGACATTGACCGCTGGTGTCGCACTGCAGTGCTTGGGATCCTATGGTGTCGCAGTCGCAATGCTTGCATCCGTCTCGACCGAATCCATACTGATACGGAAGACAGGCGTCGCAATGTTTGCCCGTAACTCCCGGACGACACTCGCACTGACCGCTCGTAGCGTCGCAGGTCCGGTTGTACGAACCCTCGGGATCGCAATTGCAAGCGGTGCACCCCTAAGAATAACCCCCCGTCAATTAATACAAACGACAAGTCGAGTAAAACACGAACAACGACCGATTCAACTTACCTCGCCGCTCAGTATGTGGTAATACCCATCCTCGCACTTGTCGCAATTTTTGCCTGTTACGTGGGGCTTGCACGAGCAGTGTCCGGTGAGTTGATTGCACGGAGCGACCGAGCCGTCCTCGCGCTCGACCGTACCGGGCGAATAACACTGGCACAATTTACAACCGTCTTCCTTGCGCTCGGAAAGGGCGTCGCCCCAGTATCCTGTCGAAACAATTATTCTTTCCAATTGTTACGAATATCTATTTTATAATCATAGATCCAAGATACGCGCTGTAGACGGCATTATTCTCGTTAAAACCATTGTCGATCGATTGAAATTTGTTTAGCTGTCGCGGTAATGAAATGTGCTATTTTTCAGTCTCGTTGATTTTCAAAGTACGATAAGCCAATATAATATAATAATAATATATTTCAGCTGTAAAATCAGTCGATATTTCTCAGGGAGGAAGCTGAGCAAATGAAAACGCAATTTGTCGTATTAACCCGAGAAGGAACATGTGAAGTCTGCGCGGCGGAACTCACGCGTCCATTCATAAGTACGCTCTTGAGATAGAAGACGTCGATGTCGGGTCAAACCCCTTCCACATTTTTGTCAAAGTCGATAGTATTTTCTCACAAATCGACGAGAGGATACTTGGGTTCCAAACGAACCCCACGGTTTTTTTTTTTTTTTTTTTTTTTTTTTCTTAATGTCTCGTTGCGGTAAGTTTATTTGGAGTTTTCTTGTTTACACTGCTAATTGTATTATTGCATGAAAATTAAATTCACGGCGTGAAAAGAATATGCCGGCGGAGAAACAGCTCGAGCAAAAATTACTCATTTTCTCGGGTATATAGCAAAATTACGATGAAAGTCACAATGGAATATGTAGAAATCACATAGTCTTCTGATATAATTATATTCACAATACCGTGGTCGTAGTTTTCTTTTAAGACATTATCCATCCCGATGCCCATTTTTGTGCATGTCTAGAAATTGGTGTGCTCCAATACACTTTTCCACAATATCCTACCGACAATATTTCTTTTCCGATCATATATTTTGTGTGCTGAAAAAGCCGCTCGGATTTTTCAGTTCTAGTAGTACAGTAGAAAAAGAGGCCTTCTTTTGTTCGCAAACGGTTTTTATTCGTGTTTGACTCTTCTTTTCGTTCCAAGCACCAATTTTTTTTACCAATTTCAGTTTGGAAAACGCAACTGTAACATATAGCCTGTTATTTCTCATTGAATAATGAAGCATCGCTTATTAAATGCATTTTATAATATGGCGAGGCGGGCGGGTTCCTCCGAATCTCGATAATTTGAACAGAGCAAAAGGAGGATTAACATTGCCCAGACTCGACTATGGCCATCTTTTTTTGTTTGTTTTCAACGCGTAACGCGCTCTATACGAACGTAACAAGCTATAAACTTTTCAATGAGATTTCCATTTAATTATTAATCTGCCGTTAACACACTTGGTCCATCTGGCAGCGAAAACCCTACGATCGGTTTTATCTTAAAAAATCAGGAACAAACTTTTAACGCTTCTTAATAACGTGGATGCTCGTGGAAAATCATTTTTTTTTTATCACTATAGCTCATTGAAGAAGTAACGTTTACGTTGCTGGTGATTTTTCAAGCCAAGTTGATAATAATAATGGCGGGAAATAATGAGCGTGAGGAATAAATGAATAACGCCCACCTGACAGACAATCCTCGCAGTGAAAACCAGCAGTATTGTTGACGCACTTGAGACACTCGCCGGTCTCGTGATTGCAGTTACGCACGGCGTTCAAATCGATGTTATTGTTGCAATCACACGGTCGGCAGGCTTGGCCCTTGTCCGGATTCCCAAAGTAGCCGTCCGAGCAAGTCTCGCATCTCGCGCCTGCGAAGCGCCCAAAGCAATACCCGTCGAATCATTGACGAATCAAAAATTGTCAAATTTTCGTGCTGGGACTTACCGGTGCGTCCGCTGGGACACTCGGAACATATTGGTTCGGGATTATTGCCGTGAAGGATGCACGGACCGTTGTCCGGGCAGGGACAGGCTTTGCAATCGTTGGGGGTCCCCTTGAGAGGATATCCGTAGAAGCCGCGGGCGCATTGCTCGCAATTACTGCCGGCCGTGTTGTCGTGACATATGCATTGTCCTGAAACGTCACAAAAAACGGTGAGCATGATCAAGGCAAAATTGTGAATTTCATGAAACGTGAATATTTTCTGCACAATGAGAAAAGCCACATTAATGGTAAGATAAATATATATATATATATATATATATATATATATTCCACAGCGCACTGATGAAAGTGACACCTCGTGACCAACGAGTGATGACTCGAATTGATCAACAAGATGGGCGGAACAACCACTCCTGTTAGTGAACCAAATTCATTTTTCATGCGTGATCGTGTCGTATTTTCGACACAATCTCTAAATATAAATGTTGAGTTCGGATATCGGTCGCTTGGCCCTTCCTATGTCCATACATTGTATCATTTTCCAAGACGAATTAGAGTGAGTGCGATGGGGGATAATTGAATAATAATCGAAAATACATATTCAGAGATAAATAATTATTAGGAAAAAAGTAAATCATCAAGCTCTGTATTGCAACGGGCTACATCTACCTAGGTGAGTCAAAAAATGGCATTTTCCAAAAATATGTTTATTCGATAGTATCACCTTTTAGCTGTATTCCATGAAAATTTCATTGAAATATTCCTAAAATTGAATGAGCCGAAGCTTCTGTGACGGTCGGCCAGGCGAGCGATAGCAGCACCATACTTAAAACTTTTAAACGCGTTTTTCTCGAAACACTCTTTTCAAAATGAAAAAAAAAAAAAAAAAAAAAAAAAAAATTCCGAGGAATCGTTTTTTCGAAAATGTCACCTATCTCTCTGACCCACGTCACGTGATAGATCGTCTACTTGGCCTTAAAGAATTGCGTACCAGTCTCGGCCTCGCATATATCGGCGTGTCCGTTGCAGTTGCACGGGACGCACAGAGCGAACGGACCACCGTTTGGCGGATCGTGATGAAAGCCAGGCGAGCAAGACTCGCAGAATTGTCCGACATAGCCGTGGGGACACTGACAGTGCTCCACCCAGTCAGCGGATTCTCCAGCCGCGCCTCGCTGCGCCGTCTCGAGGCCCACGTCGTCCAGAAATCCTCTGCCTTGATGTGTGTACGTGCCGCGTATTTTTATTGCCGTTAGATTCGAGAGAATCGATATGAAGGCGCGGGCGGAAAGTCGCGGCTCCCAGCCGTAGTCCGGGTGTTCGTGCAGTCGAAATTTGTACACGCGAGACTAAAAAATCCAAGCAGTTGCTCGTTATTGCGATGCTTCCAATAATATTCGTGCGAATGGCGGATAATACAAATGCGGAAGCGAATAAAACTATACAATGATGAGTCTTTTTTTCGGCGCTCTGAGCGCTTTGCCGATGAATGTTGAAGGATGCCTTCTTTTCGACGTGGGTACGTCTAATGGATTTTGAACCTCAAACTTTCTACAAAATTAACTACATCGTTTTCAAGAATTAAGTATCGAAATCTAGACAATGTCCCACAGTTTCTTATAAAGAAACGCCCATTGAGCTGAAATTTTATTGTCGACTACGACAAAACTCACGCTTTTTCGTAAGAAACTCTGCTTAACTGCTTAGATGTTATTATTTTTAAGTAACAAAAACAATGCAATTGAACTTTTTGAAACTTCAAAGTTGAACTTGTATCGAAGGTATTCATGCAGCTTTGAGCGGCCTGTGGATTGGGGGGGGCATATATAGGGCTTGCTGCTGAGTACCGTATATCGGCTTCTGCACCAACGTTACAACGTGGAGAGGGTACGGGGGTATCAGGCGGGATCTGAGCGTACCGGAAGAGTTTAGGTTCGGAAGCGTGTCGTTCTCTCGTTGAACGCAGTTTACTTATCTATATAACTTAATATAATATGAGATGAATACGAGAGAGTTGGCTATCTCTCGAGACTATTTAGCATGTGGAAAATAAAAATAAAAATTTGCAAGTCGTCTATCCCTATCGACCGGTTGCATTCCCGTATCGCAACTTTACCGAGACTGTTGGCAATTCATTGTTTTGCCCGAAGATCGGTTGCGTTATCTGTTCGCCATTTCCACCCTCGAGTATAACGTCACGGGCCGTCGGGGCTGGTCCATTCTCGGCTATTCTCAGTGTGAACGACAAGTCTTGGTTGTACGAGGCCCGCTGATCACCAAGGAATCTCTCTGCGAAAACATTATCCCGTTAATATTCGGCAGGGAGGCAAGAAAAACTTGGATATCGATAGAAACGCGTGTTGGCGAACTGACCAGGGGCGACGAAATAGACGTTGTCGCGATCAGGCGCGGCCACCGAGATCGTCTGAGTCACAGCATCGTAATGAAGCGGGATCGGATTTCCCGCGACGCTCGCAGTCCATTTCTCGTTTCCGCGACTGAACATACTCTCGATCACGACTTTGGAATAACCGTTGGCGAGATTGCACACGGACGAGTGGCCATAGCAGAAGCAAGGGGTGCACCCGAATTCGTTGTCCGCATCTAGATTGAAGAATCCGGGACGGCACCTTCGACAACAAAAATACATTATTTACTCCAATTCATTGTTTGATTGTTTACAATTAAAGTTGTACGGTGTAAAGGGGGCCATCAAATGCGACCAATTTTTTTTTTAATTCGCTCGACGCGCTGACGCGCAGTAAAGGTCACCGCCACTTTTTTACATGGAATGGTATACTTTTTCCAACCATCTTGTGGAGCACTTTAAGCAGCATAAAAAACATTGGGGGATCATAGTCGCTCAAGGTCATTCACGGTCAGTATCGATGATACGAATCTAAATATCTCGGATCACTACCAAATATTTGCTTGTGATCCGAGATATTTAGATTTGTATTTCATTTTAATAGGCGTTCGAAATGACCTTAAACGACTTTGACCCTCTACGCGGCGGCGGCGGCGGCGGCGGCGGCGGCGGCGGTTCTGTAATGGTGTGGGGTTGATTTTCGTACGCTGGTGCAGGGGACCTCTATGGGATTTCCTACAAAAAATCTTGGAAAAAAACACCCCGAGAGATTTTCCAAAAGCGTGCTTTCGACGAGAGGAGATTTCTTCGACGAGACCAAAGTTTAATATGTAAATAAAAAATGTAATTATATTATTGTTGTGGTATTTAGATCAATCGGGCTTTGACCGGAAATAGATGGAATAAAAAAAAAAAAAAAAAAAATCTGAAAAAATTCTCGCCAACTCACAAGAAGCAATGCAACTTTATTGCTGTCTTGAGGTTTTATTTTAAATCTCATCGCTTTCGTACTTCGGAGCAATTGTCAAATTATCTATTTTTTTCACAAGAAACGAAATATTGTTGGAAAAAAAATCGTATAAAATTAAAAAGAAAACAAAATTGAAGCTTAAGCTTCCCCTTTTATGATTTTTGTCGCAGAAATGCGTAAAAAATGTTTTTTCTACAACAAACGGGGTCCACTCAAAAGGAACAAAAAAAACGACGAAAATTGGTCGTTATCAAAACCGGGTGCTAATTGTAAAAAAAATCGTCAACATTTTTTAACAAAGCCAAAACGAAGGTAAAACCCTCCTCTTTAAAATGCCGTTTATTAAATTAGCCTAGGTCGACTAGGGGCGAAATGGCATAGAAAACCGTTCCAGCACTCTTTTAAACTTTTGTCCGGAAACCTTTCGCCGGTAGTGTACATTTGAAAAAATATTTATCCACTGAAACCGTGGAAATGAAACTGTAAAGTTTCGGGTAACTGGTTAAACCGCAGATACACGGTGTAAAAATGAGGTTAAAGTTTGCATCGTTGGAAGGCAACGAAAATTATTTTTCATTTCGTGGTTTTAGTATTATCCAAACTGATATTTTGCAGATTTGATTGTAGATCGCTGAATAAAGATTCTAAAAAATGTTTACGTGATTTTCATAGCTTAGATGTACTACAGAAAATTTTCCAAGTTAAAAAAAAATTAATTTTCGTTGCATCCCAATGATGCAAACTTCAACGTCACGTGTAAAAGGCATTATTGGAGTAAAAAGTATCTACTTGCCTATCGTCCATTTTCACACAAACTTATGAGTTCTCTCACTAACCACTTCCGTAAATCGATGTTGCGAAATAAGCTTTGATTCCGACCGCAAATAATCATATTTAAAAATATTAAGTGAGACTACCAGTCTGGGGCTGCACAAAAGGTGAATTTCGACATCCATTCGATAGAATGGAAATTCTGTTCAGCAGGCATTATTCTACGTATCTTCAAATATCTCTACAATTTTATTGACAACATTTGGTAAGAGAATGGCGACGCTGTAACTGGATGAAGCGAGTCACACTTGTTCGATAGTGTCCTGCAGCCGGTAACATAACACATCGCCTATTCTTCACCGAATTTTTCCTTCTAGCCTTGCAATAACATTTTACGTATCCAAATACGTGTGGAATTCTTGATATGTTGAAAACTGTTTCCGAAATAATTATCTTAGGCGTTCGTTTGTTTCTTTTTTTTTTACCGAAAACAATATTTTTTTCAAACATTCACCATGTTACAAAAAATTGATATTTTTCGATTTTCCTACGTACTTCAAGAGCACATCTTATCTAGACAACTTAAGAAATTATCTAGATAAGATAATTTATAATACTAACTTCTTAATACAAAGATAATGAAAGAAAGTTATTATAAAAAATAAGTTGTCGAATTATCTAGATAAGATTGAAAATCGTTTCAAGAGCTCTACAGCCCAAATTATTTTGAATTTTGGTTTCAGGTAAAAATTGGATAACTCTTGTCGGCCGCAGGATACTATCGGACAAGAGTGACTCGCTTCACTCAGTTTCAGTGGCGGCATTTTCTTACAAAATCTAGTTAAAAAAAATGTGTAAAGATACTTGAAGATATGTAAAATAAAGGCCACTAAATGAAATGTTCGTTCTATCAGCCGGGTATCCATAAAGAGTTTTCTCATAGATGGTCTAGTTTTTTTTATAGTTGGTCGAGTCAAAGCTTGACGATTTGCTTTTGCCCGAAATATTATTAATTTATGAGAAATCTATGTTCGAAAATTGTAGATCTCTCTCTCTCTCTCTCTCTCTCTCTCTCTCTCTCTCGAGCGCTCATATGCCAGGTATGCTAGTTCGTCTGAACGTCAGTTTCGTAAGGTAGAATAATCTCCTGGACTCACTCTCGGCATCGTTTGCCCTCGACGTTCTCTTTGCAGACACAGGCACCAGTAACGGGATCGCAATTGGGCTCGTTGTCGAGGGATCCCTTTTCGCTGCACTCGCACGAGGTGCATCCGAGGGAGTCGAAGTTGTAGAAATTAAGAGAGCAACGGTCGCACTTTTCTCCGGTTATGCCAGGCTTGCACTGGCACTTTCCCTCGCTGTTGCATTGCAAGCTTCGCGAGCCAATCTCGTTGCAGTTGCAAGCGACGCAATAGCCGTCCTCGGGGCGTTGGTAATAATTCTCGCGACATTTCTCGCAATTGGGGCCGGCGCGATTCGCCCGGCAGTCGGTGCAGTGGCCACCGTGGCCGGTCCTCTCGTAAAGCTCCTTATCGAAGTAGCAACGATCGGAATAGCCGTTGCAGTTGCACGCTAAACGTCAAACATGAACAAAGACAAATCAATAAAAACACCCCACTTATTCTCAATACTCGGATTCTTTTTACCATCCCTCGCCGCCGAGAATAGGTCCGAAAATTTTTTATTTTTCCGCTCCAAATCACTCCGAGAATGTCGTATCTATTGATAATATGAAGGGAAACGACAAATGTTTTTGGATATTTTCCGTTTGTTTGGATCGACAACTCAAGCAAACCAGAACCAATTAATCATTCCCCTTCGAATTATTAATAGATGTATCGTTTTCGAGTGACAGGATTCGGAAACGAAAATTCGGGCGGATATTTTAAATAAAGCGAATCTTTCTTTCCAAAGTCAAAGCGACTCGATAACTTTTTAACATGTAAACGAGTATGATGATTTCGTTTGGACGCTTAGGGTTCAACAAGCCAAGCAAACGCAAAGAAGAAACCCACACAAAATCGCGTCCTCCGTCGTCGCATTACGAGTACTTGAAAGGTTTTTTATTGCTCGACCTTTGAAAAAAAAAACGGAGTAGCCGCTTTCGAAAATATTGACTGAAAAATTCGTGGCTGCTGGGACTTACGGGGCCAGCGAATCGAGCGAGGAAAAAATCCGTTGTATCGAAAGGAGAGGGTACCGTGAGCGAGAGCGAGCAACGAGACGACTGCGAGGAAACGCATGACGGGTTAACTCGCGACACGACCAGCTAAATTCAACACTGATCGCTGAGAGTACTAGTCGCTCGCGAAGCCGCCCCTCTCCCTCTCTCGGATCCCTCCCCTTCGAGCCCTTGTTACAGCAACGTAACAACTAGAATGAGGCCCCCTCCCCCACAGCCGCTGTTCAATTTCAGAAGCGAATAATCCCGGTACGAGTGAAAATGAATAGCAAAGCTTCCTCATCGAGCCCGGCGCGAATGGCTCGCTCGTAATTTCTCCAAAGGCGGATATTGCAAAGTAGCGACCGAGGGGGGAAGGCCCGAGACAGGGAGTGAGGAGGGACGAAAAAGGCAAGAGCTGCCCCCACTTGGCCAAGCTGTCGCAAACAAGTCCAAATAAGGCGAGACACACCGCGCGAACAGGAACGTCGCACGGGAACACGCGAACAACGAGGAAAATTGCCCACTCACGCTTGCACTCGTGAACGTCCGTCGTCGTTGCACGACCCCAAGCCGCGTCGTTGTAGAACGGAAGGCACTCGTTGCAGTCCGGACCCGCGGTATTGTGCTCGCAACTGCCCAAGTATCGTTGTTGTTGTTGTTGTTATCGTTATTATTATTATTATTATTATTAATAATATCGTATACCGATTAGGGATTTTTAAGATCGAAAACTCACCGGCAGACTCGGCGGGTATTGCCGTCGTCCGCGATACTGTTGATGCACTCGCCTGCGTGACCGTTGCAAGCGCAACGCGCTCCAACCGCCACGTCCGCAATCGCGTAATAGTAAGACTTGAGCACCTGGTCGTCGCCGAAGAGCTCGTCGCCGAACGTGTTTGGCCTGTCGAGGCTTATCATCAGGTCGGTCGCTTGCACCCATTCCTGAAGTGAGACGAGACGCGATTTAATTTCTTACTCCCCTCTCGCTCCGTTCCGATGCCTCCAAAAATTCATTCATTCAATAAAGCGGGAAACTTTTATTCAACTTCTGTCTTTACGATTCAGGGTTCAATATTCTACATATCGGGAATCAATGTTTACAAGATCATTAATGACTGCAATAAAATTGTATCGCCATCGCGTTGCGTTGAAAAAATCACTTTCTTTTTTTACTTCAATAGTTGTAGTCACCAGAATGATATGCAATTTGAGTCGAAATGAGACGGGCAAATGAGTTTTCCAACCGACAGGATTCTATCTTGTTATGAACGAAAAATCACTAACTGAAACTGCAAATGCGTTTTTCTGATAATCTCATTATTTTCAAATATATTTAAAGTCTGAGTTTTCTGTATTTTTAAAAATTTCAATCCGATTAAACTGACATTTTAGAACAAAATTTTTCCATATATTTTCTTTTGAGAAGAAGCAAAGATTTCCACAAAGTATAGATTTTGCAATTAATATTGTAATAAAAAAAATTCAAGTAGCGACTTGTCTTCCAAAACAAAATATTTGTTTACAAATCGTCGGTAATTTTCTAGTGATGTACGAATTGATGCGCAAAAATTCTCCTCGCGACTCTGAAGTCGCAGGCAGCCTTGCGGCAAAGTGCGAGGAGAAAGAACGGCGGCAATTACCTGAAGAGCAGGATTCGTGTCGAATTGGAAAGCAGATGGCCGTCCCTCGAGGGTGGAGAAGGCAACGGTGCCGCGACGAAGCGGTGATATGTCCGAGTATTCGGACGTGCACAACACTCTCGTGTCGTCACCGCGAACCGTTTCCTTCGTGTCGGGCAAACCGTACGTGTCACGACACGTCGCTGAATAAAATTGATAAGGCTCCCACGGAGAATTCTCCGTCTTTCGTCTGAAGACACCCCAACTCTCGGGCCTCGGGGACTCGAACAAGACTCGCACGTAAGTTATGTCGAATGATTTTCCTGTAAATGAGAGGAAAAAAAACGACAAATTTTTACTAATTTTAAATACAAATCGTCATGTTTTATTTTTTACGGTATATTTTTATCATTGAAAAAATATTATATGAAATATTTGCCTTTTTTTTAAAACATTTTTTCATGTTTTCATTCTCATACATTTTTTATCCTTGTACAATGAAATCTTGAAAATTGGTGCGGGGGTTTTTTCTTTTTGGACCCTTTTTTCGTAATTATTCGTATCGTTAAATGTTGCTGATGAAAAGTCATCATTTGAAAAGTCAAGTAATTGTTGGGTAAAATATTAATTTCGAGCGAGTCCATCGTGCCGTAAACAATACAAACGATGAGCCCTGCCCCCCCCCCCCCCCCCCCCCCGCGCCTCTCTCGCATCTTTTACGATATGGGACGCCCGCCCTCAACGATCTCGGGATCACATGTGGTTCACAGACGTTGCTCAAGGAGTCTCGTGTCTCCTCCATAAATTACAGGAAACTCGTCGTCCGAGAAAGGTACATTCCCGCCCAAAAATAATCCGTGTGAAGAGTGGAAAAGAGTGGCAACGATGTAAAGGTGTTGAATGTAAAAAATGAGCGCCCGCGAGTATCCCGTGAATAAAACTGAACAATGATAAACTCGAACGAGTATAAATGAAAGAGAAACGAATAGTTGTGTAAAATAAATATTGGGTACTTTAAACGATTATCATTATTTTCCATGTTCTCGACATTTTTTGTCTCGCATTATTCAGCCGGAGAAGCGCCAGAACTGGTCTAGGAAGTGCGGGAACGATACATTTCTACCGAGGGTCCAATAAGCAGCGAGAAAATTATCAGTAAGCGCGGATGGAAGATACATAATGTAATACATAGTTCTTCTTTTATCCGAGAAAGAGAGGAAAAAAAGAGAGGGGGAGTGCGAGAGGGGGAGGACGAAGGGGTCAGCATACACTGACCGTCTCGTTTGTCAAGGCTCGCATGAATGAATCTCCCTCACAAAATTTCCTCTTTCTTATCTCTGAATTTAACGAAATTCATGAAACACGCGTAGCCTCCGAATATCTAGAGGCAAGTATATTCGAGGAAATGACCCCTGAAATATCTCCCGCAGTCAAACGTCCGACCATATCCGTTGTGGTGAAATCCGATTTTCAAATATCGATAGACATGAAAATCATATTGAAACATTGCTTCGTTATATTGACATTTGTAATAGCATTAAAATACATATATTGAATATATGCCAAAATATATCATTATCACGAGGATTTTCTCGCTATACGTATTCATTCCAATCGAATTAATTTATATTTTTGGGTATATTTATTTGAAAGGTGTATCGGAGGTCCAATACCAGACGAAATTAGCCCAACTTTAAAATACTCAAATTCATGTCCCAGATGTAGGATAAAGAATATGTAACGCCGAGCCTGGGATTCCAGTTGAACGTGTTTGTCACAACTTTTGGTCTCGTACTTTGCAATTAATTACAGGGATTTTGGCATTACAGGTCGAAATTTCGATACTTCATAATCAATTAAGCTGTAATTACGTAGCAAATAATAACGAAGTTTTCCGTTGTATTATACACAAATTATCCACACAAAAATCAAAACATTCCGTATCATTTTTTCATTATGCTTCCTCTCATCATATGGGAGAGTAAAAAAATGTTCCATACGAACGCACGTAAAACTACTGCAAACTCAACGTGTTGTAATTTTTCAACGGGTGAGTGAAGCGATCCAAAATTTTGCATAACGGCTTGATCTAACGAAGTAATAATCCAATTTTAATCGCCATTGTAGCATTTTTTCATTACAAATATCTGGAAAATCTTCCCGTGCTACTGTCATAGCAGATTTCTGTCCAGCTCCAAACTTCTTTTCAACATTTAACAAAGGCGCTAAATATGTTCTCGGAGACAAAAATACTAATGCGTCCCCATTGAAAACGCGATTAATCGAGGAGTGCCATGATCGATACGCGAGGAGCGAGGAGCAAAAACGTACCGAGATGAAGGGTCAGGTTAACTTTGTTCGGGTACTCGATGCCCTCGTGCATGGTCTCGGATTGCCACCACGTGGCGTTGTCGTTGTTGTCCTGATCGGTAAGGAAAGACGCCGGATGATCGCCGAAGCGGCATATCTCGCAGGGCTTCTTTTGCACGCCCGTTTGCCTGCAATACTCGGTGGGCCTGTCGTCTTGACCGCAAGTGTTGGTAGCTTCCATCAGTACTCCGAAAGCCGCGTTCTCGAAGGGCGGTATGCATCGCTGCAATAAAGACGGACATATACATATGTGTATATATATATATATATATATATATATATATATATATATATATATATATATATATATATATATATATCAGGATTTTTTTAAGCTACGGATGAAAAAAGCCCTCGTGGATTTGCCCTAGGCGACACAGTGGCCGGCACTGTTCCTCGTAACGAGCGAGACACTTGTACCGAGAAATCGTAAATGAGAACGAGCTAAATCGCGGGTAAACGTTATAAAATCGTATCGCAAAATGTAGTGATAGCGAAATGAGAGTTACGATTCTCTCTCTCTCTCTCTCTCTCTCTCTCTCTCTCTCTCTCTCTTCCCTTCCTCTCCCATAGAGTTCGTTGCTTTGAGAAGCATCCTGTTTGTACTCGCAGCCAGAATACACCAGATTTATAAGAGCTTCGTAAATGGGAAATGAACACACACAGACATATATATATATATATATATATATATATATATATATATATATATATATATATATATATATATATATATAGTTCGAAACAAGAACGAGAAGCATTGATAAACGGCTTTTCCCTGGTACTTCATATCGCCAGGAAATAGCGGGTGGTCGAAACGGAAAACAAACGAAGAATTGGTAACAGAATGGACAAAAAAAAGTAATATTAGACGATTTGTATCAAATATTCTATAATATTATGTAACAATATATGTACATAGATGTTTGTATGTCGTAATGATTGTGAAAGTATACATAACTGTTGCTTTTCACGTCAAAATATATAGTATCAAGTAATTTCTCTGCTCTGGTAAAAATGTCGTACTCTTATACAATGTACACAAAACAAAAAAATACGCCATAAATGTCCAAAGTCATTTGCGTCCTACTCTACGATCGTAGAGTGGGTTACATTCCTGCAACATAGGGAACAAGGAAAATCTATCTCTATCGGGGCTTTATCGTGAGCGGCACGTACACCCGAATGCTCGTCTTTTTTTTTTTTTTACTTTATCACCGAAAGTTCAACCGACTCCGAACTCGCCGGGCGATAACCCACTGTCGTTCTCCCGTATACACGTTCCTTGTGACGAAACGAAAAAAAGAGTGAAAGAAAAAAACCTCGGGTTAATAGCAGGGCTTGAAATAGAAATTTTGAATTTCTCATCGCGAGTGGCTCTGGTAGACTTTCTCAACAGCAATAGCAATTATTTTAACATGGTGCGTTTCTCACAATCGATTATTCCTCGTATTCACATTCGACGATTACTCTGCAATGCCCTCTCATTACGAATTTTCCCTTTAATGTCTTGATTTCTTCGGCAAATTGGAAAAGTGCAGTTACCGGGATGTGAAAAAAATGAGAAGAAAAAAAAGTCCCAAATGTGTGTTTCTCACCTGAGGCGCACCGGAACTGTCATAGCACTTGTCCTCGTCGCGACTTTTCTTTAGTTTGCTGAATTGACCGTCCAATAAATCCGGTTCAGTGTGACTTCCGGTCGACGCGAGGACCACGAGAAGTACAATCCTGGCGAATTTCCCGCTCATTTTCACGACCCCGGATCCACCGAATGGTGGAAAATCGAGAGCGAGGGAGAGAAAAAAACAAGCTATGAACGGACTCGGAGATTATTCACGAGGTCTCATCCGTTTGCCGTAGAGTCTCGAACCTCACTGCGGAATATACTAAACTCTCTGCCGTGCCGCACTATTCCCCGGCTTGCCCTCCCACGATCATGGCTAGCCGGCTTCTCTCTCTCTCTCTCTCTCTCTCTCTCTCGCCTCTTCTCTTCCCCTGCTCTTTGGTGTATCTCGTTCCAGTAACGTCTCTCGAATTTTATTCTTCGCGTCACAGACTCCGCCGAGCCGATTCCAAAGGCGGAGTTGATTATTTATCCGCCATGATTTTGGAGATGACGGAAAAGGGTACAGGCTCAGATGAAAACCTCTCCTTTCTCCAGGGCCCAGACAGAGATGCTGCAAACAAAGAAGCAAGTTGGTAAGGATTCTCCAGGGATTTTCCCGATTTTCGACTATTCGCTGTGTATGTCTGAAGCATATTTGACAGCGATGTATCAATATTTCGATTGCAACGATGCTTTCATCAGTCGATCAACCGATTGGCCATTTATGTGAGGCAACTTCGGTTTTTCGTAATGATATTTTGTAGCGACGCTCTAGCTCCGAATGAACTGTGGATTCCTTTTTGCCTTGCTTGTTGTCAAACAATATCTCAATAATTAATATTACTCAGACGCGCGGATGTTGTTTGTAATGATTTATGGTGGAAGAAACGAACTTTGCCAAATTTAAGGGGTCTGCATGAGCTTGAAATAGCAAAAATACGATTTGCTCATTCCATAGTTTTATAGAGTCTTAACTTTGATTTAAAACCAAGATTTTGTAAGAATTGGGATAATTAAGGGAGTTGTGTCGATTTGTGCGAAGGGACCGCCGAACCAGACCGATATGCGATCCACCTTGTTGTGTTCTTCTCGAAACTATGTTTTATGAAACTGTGCAAGTTCACAAGATCTCACAGTCTATGCGTCCGATTCATTTTAAATTCGGACAAGATTGACATTTCCTATCGCATGATTGCATGATTTTTCAAACGGGCTACTATTGAAATATTCCTAAAATTGAATGAGAGCTACAACTTCCAAGAGTCGGCCGGGCGAGCGGTAGCAGCACCATACTTGAAACTTTAAATGCGCTTTTCTCGAAACACGATTTCTCGACTGCTAACGACTCTTATTTATCGGTGACATAAATAACCTGTTTGCTTTTTAGATTTTCGGTGGATCGTTTAAGCTGGGGAGTGTGAGCCGCCAAACGTCGCGAAAAAAATTTCATCATTTGCCGGCGGCCATGTTTTTTTGTTGTTGTTATTTTTCTGTCCGTTTGATGATTTGTTTAGAGGATATCAATATATATTTGCTTTTGTGTTGAAAAAAAATTCACTTCTTCTTCAGCAATCGTTTGGCAAAAAAAAATCGGACTTTGGCCATTTTTGTTGGGCCTCTGGATAGAGGGTTGTAGGGCCCCTTAATATATTGATCCATTTGTTAATAACAAATTATCAAAGTTGTTTTTTGTTTGTGAAAAAACAAACTGTTGTTTCTACAGCATGCCATTTTCGTAACTTTTAAAACTCCAAAAAATATCCGATCATACGACAGTTTTATTATTATTATATAATACTTAAAGTAAATGTTTTATTATTCATTTCGGATCACACTAGTTGCCAGAAGCACCTACTACATCGACGACCCATGAAGCACAACGGGGGCGCCCTTTCTTCAAACAATATTTACATTATTGTTTATCAATATTTTTCAATAAAAACAAAATACTCAACCTTGGCAGGACTATGTATCGGTTGTGTGCAAAACCCCGACCTCGGAATCGGAATACTCTCGTCGGAAAAAAAAAATATTGAAGATCGACCTGTTTTTCGGCCCTAATCTTGCACGCAGACCCGCTCGGACTTTGTACCACCGGAGAGGTTTTGACACCGATCAAGTTTGGCTTTTTTGCGAACATTTGTTATGCGCCCACACAATATTAATTGTTATGATACCTTTTATTAACACAGAAGACTGAAAGAAATCCAGTCTTTCGGAGGTGTAGCTTAAATTCTCAATAATTTCCCGATATTTTCTTCACCACCTCATTGCAGCATCCTCATATCGTTGAGGTATTCTTTTCACGAACCCGAACATTTAACAATTAACTGATTTCCGTCTATAATTAATTAGCAAAAACACATCCCAGTGCAATGATAAAATTTCAAGTCGCGTTACCAAACATTAAATGAACAATGACGACTCTAAAAATCGTCTCATTTATACGGCACTTTGTGTAGATGAGATGCTGCCCACATTGCTATCTAATAATTTATACACTTGAAGAGCAGAGATGTCTCATCTCAACTGCTCTAATCGTCTTAAAAATTCTTAAGACTCGGCAACGACAATAACAATAGGGGGTCGCTGAATGTAAGCTTAAATTTGACGATTTGAGGAATGTACTAATAATAAAACTTGGAACAATGTGACTAGCGGAAAAATTTTAGTAGCCCGAAATTTTCAGATAAAATGTAAAAATGTCTCGATCCACTAAATTTTGGGCGACATTTTTCATTCCACTTTATCATAGGGTATAATAATTTACTGTAACTGATTTTTTATCAAGCGCCACTGTAATTTACTAATGCTTCAGAAGGGCCCTGTTTATGCCCCTACAAAATACGGCACTCCGCGAAAGGAGTACCTTAAGTGCTCGATTTTATTTCAAACGCCCGCTGCAATCGGATGTTTCGTTATTTTCGTAACCGTTTGGTTCGTTCGGGCCGGCTATAAGTGAGACGGCCGTTTGGCTACTCTCGATCACACGTGTTCACGACACCGAATCAACTTATTATTTCCAATGTCGTTGAATTGTGGATAATTCGAGAAAAAAATCTTAACTCAATGAACCGCTAAAGAATCCTCCTTACTGATAACTGTTTTTCTATTCAACTAATCGATCCGATTCCGTAACGACGACAAAAACAGGGGCTCACCGAATCTTCAAAGAAAATGTTAATGATGAAACTTTGAAAAATGTGACTAGCAGAAGAATTTTCGTAGCCGCGACTTTTCAGACAAAATGTAAAAATGTCTAAATGCACTAAATTTTGCGCGACATTTTTTATTCCAGTTTATCGTTGGGTATAATAATTTATTGTAACTTATTTTTAATTAAACGCCACTGTAATTTACCAATGGTTCAGAAGGGCCCTCCTTATGCCTCCACAAAATACGGCCCTCCGCGAAAGGAATACCTTAATCCCTCTCTCTCCCTCCCTCCTTCTCTCGCTCTCTCTCTCTCTCTCTCTCTCTCTCTCTCTCTCTCTCTCTCTCTTTCCGCCTCTTGCGTTGAGAAACGTATAGTAGCACAGATTGGCGTCTGGCGTTCCTTCACTCGTAGCACTAGCAGTGTGGCTCTGGAGCCCCGAAAGACGCGAATTTACAGGTATTGGCCGTCCCGAAGAACTCCGCGGGCTTTGATGAAGAAAATGAAGGCGCGCGTTGAGAGTCCGGAGTATCGTGGAAATAGCACAGACACACTGTGGGCTAAGAAACGAAGTGAGGATGTAGGAGAGGAAGAAAAACACGTGGGAAAAAAAAAGGAAATAGAATGGTACTCGTGTTTACCGGAGAGTTATGCGGGTTTCCTCCGCCACTCGCACGGTCCGACCACCAGCCTGTAACTGTGGACGATCCGTACAATCTCGGGAGAGTCTCTCACAAGTTCTCCGGTATACACGGCTCTCTCTTTCTCTCGCTTACTCACCCGATTGTCCGAGCAGTTTTCACTCCTTTCTTTTCTCTGCGCACAGTCGAACGAATCTCCAATGAGAGACCGAACGTGAGTGCAACCTCGCTCTCTCTCTCTCTCTCTCTCTCTCTCTCTCTGTCCTCGCCGCACGGCTTCCTCGACACGCCCGCGCAAACGATGCAGCCTCTCTTTGCCGGAGTTTCTCAGTCGCGAACAATGTGCTCTTCAACGAACACTAATCGGTTCTCGTTCCCTCTCCTTTTCTTTTCACTCGTTTATCTTCATCCCTTCGGAGGCGTTTTTAATCCACTGAAAAAATGGTGATTTGATTTATATAGAACGCATGTGGCGTAAAATATTTCGCCCAAAACCCTAACCATTTTTCATTAGTATAAATGTTTAATGTGTGATAATATGCATAAAAAATCTCATGCATAAACATCTCATGCATAAAAAATAGACGACACGTAGACGTTTTGCCTTTCCCATGTAATCAATTATTGTGATCAAACAGCTACTTATATTTCTCAAGCGGTCTGCATAACCTTGATAATGCGATCCTCTTTATTGCATAATTTTATGGACTTGGGTCTTATCTTCAATTTGCAATAAATTTTTTGTAGAAATTACAAATATTGACCGGGTTATGATGAGTTTCGCGAAGGACCAGATCGACTACAGCTGCGACCAACTGCTGCGGTACACCGACTACTCTGCTTTCTTTTGCGTTATTCTCGAAATAATGTTCCATGAAACGACGTCAATCGTATCTCAACATCTGTTCGTCCGATTTACTGCAACTTTAGCTAGAACGTAGTTTATAACATGTGCTATCGTACGACCGAATGATTTCTTCACATGTTCATCCATTTGTTGATAAAAAATAATTAAAGTTGTTTTTTGGTCTACAATCAAACTGTTTTCGTCATCTTGCCACTTTTTTTATTCCCTAAACTCCAAAAAAGTATCTGGTCATATGAATGTTTTATTGTTATACGCAAAGTACTTTTTTCAAACTTTTTATTTACGATTACTCTAGTTGCTAGAGACACTTACAGCGATTCGCCATGCAGCAACAGCGGCACTTTGTTTTAATAATGATAACTTTATTGGTTATCAATATTTTTCACAAGAAAAAAAAAGTCAAACTTGCTATGACTACGTATCAATTGTGTGTACAATCCGAAACTCGACACTCCAATATTCTTGGAAATTCATACAATCGGAAAGAAAAATTTAAATCGACCTGCTTTATGGGCTCGAAAAATTACCGATACCATAAAGAAATGTTCCTACCATCTTTATTCCGGTTTTAAGGGGCTGTCCGAAAAAGAAAACAATTAATAAAGAATATCATATTTTGATTACTGTTCTGAAAAGCGATATATGAAAAATATTACCAAAACTACGGACATTTCGAGGTCCAGCCCAGAAAAAGTCAATTTTTTTTTCAAACTCCACCTCTTTTCCAAGTTCAGAACTAATTCAAGTTTCAAGAGATATCAATTTTATGAGATTTTTGCAATCAGTGCTCTATCAAGTATTCGTAAGTCTTCATATTTTTAAACAATAAGCTTCATTTCCACTTTTATTTTTTTGCACAAATAGAAAAATAATAACCGAAGAATATGCACTATTACCTGACGGTTAAGTTTATAAATAAAAAACGTTCAGGACATAGATACTTTGTTTCTCTTATTCCAAAAAAAAATTCGTAAAATGTATATTTTAGCAGAAATTCAATATAAAAAAAATATATTTCATAACCCTTTTTTGATAGAATTTCAATCATTTTCAAACTTTTAATATCCTTTAAGAAATCGGTCCACTCGGGACGAGGTCTTAAGTTTTTCGTGATCTCACGTTGAATCTGAAGAAAACAAAAGCAAACAAAGCACAAAAAACTGGTCTTTAGACTTTTCGATTTTTTTCCGAAGAACGTTAAATGCGGCATAAAAATCGTATGCCTCATTGTTTGTATGGTATCAGTAATTTTCTCGCTATGCGGTTTGAAATGAGAGAAGTCGCGAACATATTTTAAAAATCCATACAACTGCTGGCATTGAATAATTGTAAAAAAAAATCAAAACGCAATGCAAATGAATATCGACTGTTTGCATGTTATAACGTATAAAAAAAATCATACTAATAAAAAATGATCCATTTTTCGAGATGAAAATGTCAAGTGACATGCGTCATATGTGTGTGTGTGTGTGTGTGTGTGTGCGTGTGTGTTAAGTATATACGACGTACTTAAAAATACATATATATATGTAGGCACTGGATTCCGACTGGATCAGTAGGAATAAGCACGTTGACAATAAGATATCATTTGTTGTTTCTAAGATATTACAAAAGACCTTAGCGACGAGAGTTTGTCACCGACAGCCGAACGACGCAGTCGAACAATTGTAATTAAGGGGTTAGGCTACAGTAACGTGTATAAAATCATGAGCGAAATTAACAATATGTTTCGTATGAAAAAGTGATGAACTCATAAAATTAATGACACATCTATTTAGTATGAATATCAAGCTGTTAGAAATTTTTTTTTTTCGTTGTACCAAATGGCCGACTACTAATATTTTATTTTGTTATCTTTGTTTAAGGGCTCCGCGGCGTTACATTTGGCATCCACAATATTTGACCTAGAAGAAAAAACAAAAATTCTCGTCAATCTACGTTAGAATACCTAGAGAAGTACGTACGGAATTTAAAAAATATTGTTTCATTAAAAAATTGTAGGTATTTGAATTGAGTTGTAGGTATTTTAATGAATTTTCAGTGAAAAATTTCGTATAAAACTGCTCATAAAATGAAAAGTTTTCGATTAATCAGAAATTCCATACGTACTTGTCTGCGAAATGCAAGATTAGAAACATACCTTTTAAATTTGGAGTAAATCGAGTGAAAATTGTTGAAGTTATTTGTCACGCCAATTGGAAAAAAGCTGTTTCGAGAAAAACGCGTTTAAGACGGAATGACAGCTCATCGCGGTCGGTATGGTAGAACAATTATAGATACCCAAAAATCTCTGAATCGGCTCGAGAAACGATTCGAGAAAACAAAAACGTATATTGGCTTATCATACGCGAATCTACATTTTTTTCTCAAATTCAGAAAATTTAAGGGGCAGACAGCTGTTCGTCTATCTATTTGACGTCGTTTGGCAAAGTTTTCAGACGAGATCTGAAGAGCCGTTTAAGAGATTTTTGAGTATCTATAATTGTTCTACCGTACCGACCGCGATGAGGTATCATTCCGTCTTAAGGGGCCAGTCCACTTTGAAAATTAAAAAAAATCGAAAGCAAGCAAGACTTGAAGAAATCGACGATGATGAGCAATCAGAAGGGATTTTGTACGGTGTAGGAATTGCCGATTGAGTTTAGGTAAGCGTTTTTCATAGTATAAACTTGAAACGCGTTTTTCTCGAAACAACGTTTTTAATATCTAGCTCCATCGTATCTCTAAAGCTAATAAACCGATTCTCTTGAAATTTGAACCACATATTGTAAACATGATTCGCGATAAGATGACTATCGATGGTTTAAACATTTTTACGTTATTCATTTATCATCTGCCATTTTTTTATTTTTTGATAAAACTTTATATCCGATTGTCATCTCATAGCTGGTGTCATACTGAATCTTATCAACTTTGATTTTTTTGTTTCAGACAAGCCGTTACCAAGTTACGATGGAGCTACGTAGCCCACCTATTTTTGAGGCGTTACGTGAAACTATTGTTTTTGTACTTAAATATGAATAAAAATAAATTGAAATTTTTTTAAATGTATTTCAAAACTTTATTTATCAAACCCAACAACATTTTTCTATTCATATCTTTTATAAAATCGCGAAAATTGCCTTTTTTCGTGGCTCCAAAGTGGACTGGCCCCTTTAAGTTTTAGGTACTCTGTGACCGTGAGTACCACAGAGTACTCACGGCCACGGGGGTGGGGACTTGCATTATACGCTCAAAGTGGGTGAACAAAAATATTTCTTGCTCTAAATCGAATAGTAACTTATTCTTATGATGATAAAGCATCCTTTTAGCGGGAAAAACATCGATTTTTTGAAAATTCTTTTGTGGCCTTACCCCTTAAGAAAGTACAATAAATGCTCGTTAAAACCGTGGCTTTTAAAACATTATTTGTAAGCCTACACACACACACACACACACACATATCCTTCCATTGCGGGGAGAGAGAAATATATCGCATGCGTATCGTGCATGTCTCACCCGGAAACGGTGTCCGATACCCGGACTAGACGCCTACGCTTAATCGCATGCAGACAGAGCACCGCTCATAGCCCTATATCCACGATACACGCGACATTATTGTTTAAATAAATGCAATAACGTTTTCCCGTTATACTCTCGACCTCTGGCTGCGCATCTTCGAAGAACACAAATTAAATTCTAGTTTCGCTGAGATTCGCACGCTTCTTCTCCCCCCCCCCCCCCCCCCCCCCCGCTTGCTATGTCCAAACGTTTACCCATTCCCATTGTTCACTCTCACATTTCCAAAATATAATAAAGTGTATAATGAACACGATGAACTTGGATTTTAGCTGGCCAATTGGGCGATATTTCTTTGGGAAGAATCGAAGCAAACGACAAAGGAAACTTTTCCGCGCCAACATCGCGCAGATGCTATCGAATCATTTATTTTCGTAAAAAATCAACGGGTTGACTCGAGAATCATTCGTGCATAAAGTGTTACGAGATTAGGTACTTTTTCAAACGCATTAACGTTCATGAATTTTATACGTCCGACATACGAAGATTTGGCAGCGCATTTGCGCTTTTGTGCCAAAAAATCGCGACTTTTTCTCAACTCGATACACATTTCAGTTCGGTACGCGGTCGCCCTCGTTTCAATGCAGTGCGATTTTTCAAGCCACGAACTTTTATACTACCTATAGATATACATATACAGGGTGGACCATTTATCGTGACCACCACAATGATCTCCGTTGCCTTTAGAGTGATGGAAAAAATGTCAGAAGGTCATTTTATTGATTTTGAACGTCTGATACAGTGGTGCAAAATTCATTTTTCTCTAGGTCATAGTTTTTGCGTCCTCAAGGTCATCGATGGTCCTTCAAATGGCAACAAGTTTCTTTTTAAATCAAAACGTAGCTACTATTCAGACGAATTCAACGATCTATTATATAATTTCAAGGTTATGATATCATAGGTCGTTGGATTCGTCTGAATATCAGCTACAACGTCATAATAATAATAATAATAATAATAATAATAATAATAATAATAATAATAAAAAAAGAAAACATATTCCCATTTGAAAAACGATTGATGACCTTGAGAACGCAAAAACTATGACCTTGACAAAAATGAATTTTTATCACCACTTTTTTCACATATTTGGGGCGGTCACGTTAAATTATCGACTCTGTATACTGCTTCTATATTACAATTATATATTTATACAATCACACATTTATATATACATACATATTTATATACATATAAATACATACATACATATTTATATAATTGGCGCTCATCAGTTTGGCTCCCAAACCAGAATATTTACATATACATGCGTTGCCCAAGACTTTTCGATTCGGAAATAAAACAGACAATAAGTACTTGTTTCCGCGGAGCTTACTACAACTCTCATTGAATTTAAATCTTGTCTACGGCGCGGAAGAAGAGCTGTTGGTTGAATAGAATCTATTCAGGCACCAATCCATCTACAAGGACCTCACCCTAAAAAGAATATATACATACATACATACATACATACATGTGTGTGTGTGTGTGTGTGTATTATACACATAGATATACATATTCATATGAGGAAGTTTTCATCGTTGGAAGGCAACGATTTTTTAACATGTTTTTATTATTATGCGAAGCCTTTTCTTTACATATTGAGGTCGTGATTCTCTAACAAGGACAAGTAAAAAAATTCAAATATGTCTCGTATTCTAAACCACTACAGAAAAAGCTTTACTGACGAACAAACAGACAAACAGTCTGGGCTTTCCTTATATTAGGGCGGGATATACATTTAGACAGGAAACAAATAAGCAATATTGAGGGATTCTTTAAACTAAGAAATAATTATTCTAAAATTATGAAACTTTAGGTATACTTTAATAGTATATTTAAGTTAAATTAAAATTAATTCATCATCAAAACGACGGAGTTGTGGCAGAGTGTTACAGCAAGGTCGCTGCGGCAGTTGCGAATCGGCGTGCAGTCCAGCTGACCGTAGACTTTGATTTGCAAAAAAAGTTGAAACATTGTTTTCAATTACAACATGTATAGTTTCTATGTGACGGTAATTAAAATGAAGAAAATACAAATTTCAGAAAATCGCACGCATTTACAAAACAAAAATCAATATTTCACGCAACAATATTGTGAAATGTGGATTAAAAGTGGTTTTATTCTTCAATTTTTCAAAAACAATTCTCGTCAAGTAGAAGGAACCAACATTATTAATATTTCTACCAAGTTCAAACTCAATCGTTTCAATAGTTTTTTAGTACTCCTGCACGCCAATTTCGATAATGCAGTTTTGAGAGAAACGTGTTTCAAGTTCACGCTCGCTCCGAATCCGAGCGGTGAGGCACAGCGTTGACGGGCTCTAGTGTTTCAGGTTTATCGAATTTCGCTTTGAAACTTTAGGAAAATATTCTACATATATAGTTCTATCGTTTAAAGAAGAAAAAAAAGAAATCGATTTTTTGATCGTTCCAAATGTATGTATATCCGCCTTAATAGTGAGTGAATAACTCAAGTGTTATATATCAAGTTGCAATCTATGTTTCTCAATTATTTATTATCTACG
This sequence comes from Ophion obscuratus, assembly GCA_964007375.1. Lineage (NCBI taxonomy): Eukaryota > Metazoa > Arthropoda > Insecta > Hymenoptera > Ichneumonidae > Ophion > Ophion obscuratus. The sequence goes on along the minus strand of OZ023323.1, from coordinate 3,957,761 downwards.
TTATTCTATTTCCCAATGAAAATAAATGATTTCGGTAATTTGTCATGTTTATATGACACTGTTCTCTTGATTCACTTAATAGCGGTAAAGCTTCAAACCCTCCTGACAAACGTTTCATTAATATCTGTACATTTAATACAAGTCATAAGCTTTATCATTACGCAACAATTTTGGTTACCAAAAATATCTTTATTCTAAAAAAAAAAAATTTTAATAGAGAATAATCGAATGTTTTCTACATTCGAAATTTGATTAACGGAGCGGGCCATGTTAAAAAATTCTGAGCCCACGTACACTCGACATATAGTGCTTTTCACGTTGTTGAAACATATATTAGGGTGACCGCGCAAAGAAATTGCCGAACGGCTTATAAATAGAGACCATTCTACATACGTATGAACGCAATCGAGCGAATATTAAGACGGCCCGTCATGATTTTTCACATCGAGTATACTCTGAAAGTGGTCTTGCAGTTTTCGAAGGCTGGCGAATTGATGAGTGCGCGGTACTTTGCACTCGTCGATGCTCATATCGTGATGGTTTACGAGGGCGGCGTGCCATCTAGCCGCGGTCGCTCCTACATAGTCGTTTTCCGGCGTGTCGCCGATGTGTATCGCCTCCTCGGGCTTGACGTTGACCCCTCGGACGTTGCCGGCGAGCTCGAGTGCTTTCTCGAATATCGACGGATTGGGTTTCTCCACTCCATGAACATAGGAGGACACGACGAACGAGAAGTAATGTCTGATACCCGCACTGGCCAAGACCCCGTCGAGCCTCTCGTCGAAGTTGGAAATAACGCCGAGGACCAGGCCACGAGAATCAAGGTAATCCAAAATCTCAACGACTCCGGGATACTTGTGCCAACACTTCTCAGTCCCGTAACATTGGATCAGGCTAGCGGCAACCTAAACGGCCAAAATACGGAAACACGCTCACATGAACCCGGTACGAGTACGAGCTAGTGGGACGGTCTCGAACGAGCCTTTCGGTATAAAAATGTTTCAGTTAATGGCAAAAAATGCCATTTTCCAAGACTTTTTGTTTGTTTTTGTTTTGTTTTATTTATGGCAAACTACTGCTGACTACCGGTGCTCGAACCCCCACATTCTCGGCAAATTCCATTGTAATATTTCGAACATTGAATGAGCAACAGCTTCTAACAGTCGGCCGGGCGAACGCTGCTAGCATTCGCACACCATACTTGAAACTTTAAACGCCTTTCTCTCTAAACACCGTTTTCAAAGTCGGTGGACGTGAGACATTTCGAGAACCATTTGATGGGTTATTGCCAAATTTACAGGAGTTACGATGAGAACCATTTAACGATCGTTGACGATCTCACTTTTTTTTAGTCGATCTCCATTTTTCAATAGTTACCCTAAGAACGATGACTTTTCTAATAGATTTTGTATGTTCGAGTTTCGTTTCGTCGCGACAACGTTGTTAAAAAAATGATTTTAAACATTGACGATCGACTACGACTCGTATTTATTCTTATCTTGAATAACCCTTCTGGTTTCTAGATTTCGGATGGAGCGATTAATCTGGCGAGTGCCGACCGCCAAAAGTTGCGAAAAAATGTCATCATCTGCCGGCGACAATGTTTTTTTGTTTTTCTGTATTTTTCGGTGATTTTTTTTACCCGTTTCCCAGAAGACAAAAACATTCGGTATATGGCCATTTTGTTCGGATCTCTGGGTAGATGTAGCCCCTTAGAGCGAGTGTGCGGACTTAGTGTGGCTTCTTATGGAAAAGACGTCGTAAGTGTTCTTTCGTTACAAACGCAATACACACTTGATTCGCTCGCCTTTTTCGACTGAAAAACACGCATTGTCTGCGCGTAGCAAATACGCCGTGCGCCCTGACGCGTTCCGAACATTCAAGGGATTACATTTTTTTTTCTTTTTTTTTCCAATTCGGTTGGGCCTCGTACGCGTCAGCGGCGATCCAGTCCAGTTATCCGTATAAGTAAGTTTCGTCCAACGTTCGATGTAGCGTCTTGCGCTTCTTTCAATTTAACTGAATCCCCGGAGACGGAAGCTGAATCTTCAGCTTGACTGCAGGTACATACCGCGTCAGCCAATAGTATTTTTTTTATTTTTTGTTTAAATTATTTTCAATGCGTTCGTTATATATGCATTTGTTTATTTATTTTTATCACTTTTATTTCGTCAATGATGTAGGTAAAATGAAACCTTATATCGAAGATCATTTTATTTGTTGCGAGAGGTTGTTATTTATTTTCCTCGATCATGGTTGTTCCTGTTTGCTCCATTCTCTTTATTTCTTTAATTGTATGCGTTTTTATAAATCTTTGCAGTTCTAAAACGAATTCGAATGTACGAGCGTACTCATTTTTGCAGATTTACACTACGAAAATTACACAAATCCTTTTCAGTCTTCTCATCTGGCAATCTACAAAAGAAATCTGTAAAACATGACTTTAAATACTAATGAGAATAAGAAATTGAAAAAAAAATTCTTTCAAATCCAACGATGCATACTTCAATAACGTAACAACAGGATCGGCTGTTGCACACCGGCATCACGGCTAACGATATACCAATCTCAACTCTTTTTCCCAAAAGCGTAACTGATATAATGGGTTAGTTGCTTTGTTGAGATTTTTGTCTATTCATATTGTCTTATCATATTTGCAATAGGGATTGCTACCAGCCGCGCCTTATTATCTTGACGAAACCACGATACAGACACCATCCGATGTGTTTACAGTTGAAAATATGTATAGCTTCATTGTATTTTTGCTTCTCAATGATTTTACTTCATTCCTCGGTTCTTTTCTATCCGTACAGGGTGCGGATGGAGTGCATGCCTACCGCAGTCCAACCATTTTTCTCCACCTTGCAACTCGGGCAGTCTTTCCCCTCTGTACGGCGTTCATCGTGACATTTCTGACCTGGGCGTAGGATAGCTGTGGAAAATTCATACAGATACGGCCAGTCTCAGCTTAGCTTCCCAGTTTCGGAGCTGCGTCGCTTTTGGTCGAGAAATGAATAGGAGGCTGTAGATTCTATACGCATAACGCACCCACGATCCAGTCTGCGAGCGCAACATTCGTGTACAACAGGAGGTGTGCGCCGTAACTATATTATTAGTTTTCTTCGAGGCTACAGGGCAAGCTTGCAAGGCCGTGACCTCCCAATGTTCTGGCTTAGCGGCAAGCACACCAACTACTAGACCGGCATATCAACCCGAGCTGATTCTTTATTCAAATTCACTTACTGTATCTATCGGTTTATTTCTTATGAGAAACCTTTGCGGCGCATATTGTACCTTCAGTTTATTCGATTTGTATGATACTTTAAGGCATCGATGTGACTGTCTTCTTTCAGACACGAGGACTGAGAGTCAAGTAGAATGAAACGGCACTGGGAGTAACATTCTTTGTTGCACTTTTCAGAGAAAATTCCGTAGTTAACGGCATTGATCGCTCTGCGAGCATAAGACTCGGAATCAAGATATTATTTCCATGAACTTACGACTACTGATCGATCAGCCGCACCCAGTCGTTGCGCAAAATGGCAATGCGAAAATACAAAGGCATCCGCGTTATCTCCACGATCATCCGGCATGTGCAATTTTATAGTCGGTTGTGAAATTACAGTGACAAAGTTTCCGTTGAAATACGACTTACAGGTTATGTGCACTTGTCAAATTTGTCTTCGGATAAATCCTTGTGCGTCAAAATTGGTCTTGTCTTGATACTTGACAGACTGTGGATGGAAACTAGTGATTTTACGCACGCCTCATCTTATACTTTATTATATTACAATTTTTTAAATGGAAATAGGTGAGATTCCAGTGCAGGCCAGTTGCAATTTCGAATGAACAATACTGCAATGAAGATATCGTGTAAGGGGGGCGGGGAAAACTTTGTTGATTTTCATTTTTTTTTTCAACGGAAAGTATTGTTCAGTATTGTTGCAACTTAAGGTATGTTTTATTACTACTTTTGGCTGTTGAATGGTTTTAAACAAAAATTAATCTTTAAAAATGGCCACGCCACGGTATGGTCGTTTAAACTGCATATTAGAAACTCGCGTGACGTATAGCTAGAAAACTGATGGACCGATTCTGATGAAATTTACTATAAATCTTTCTAGCCTTATTCTCTAAAACATGAACCGCAATATTTCTAAAAATTGAAATTGTTTTTTTATTCCACAATGTAGCCATTTTTTTCGAAAAATTCAACCTTTGTTTCAAAGTGTAATATTTCATCGATTTTCAATATTTCGCACTTTTTCATGGTTCATATACTGCATATGACTGCTGATGAAAGTAAAAACTTGGTGGTGTAAAGAAGTTTATTTTTTAGATTAATCCACCGCAACCCGTTAGAAGATTAAAGATCAATTAAAATACTACGTAACACAGCCAAAGTAATAATAAAACATACCCTTAAGCCTGAGAAATAGTGAAGAAAGTTTTCCTTAGGAGAAAAAAAAAACATGAAAAACAGACTCGCCCCTTAACGCGTGTGTGATTTTTCAAATATGGAGACCGCGCACTTCTTTCGGTGGAGAGAAAACTTCTGACAGGTTGACATAACCTGCAAGATGTTTGTTTGGGTGCTTGCAATAATTGCCACTCGTATACTCAATCTTCACTCTTGAATTGTCCACATCGAACAATTCTTCGGAGAATCTTCATGTAGCCGTGTATTTCGTGAAGCACTGTAAACACGCCGATCTTTCGAGACGAAAGGTTGATAAATGTTTTTTAAATAAAGTCGAAGTCAACAAACGTGCAAATTTGAAGACAGCGAATTTCCTATAACTGCTGTAATTTAACGCGATCAACCGTGAATTTGGGAATGTTCGTTTTCACACAAATATCTGTGCAATCGCGGTCACGACCAGCACAGTTGATGAATCCACGCTTCCGAAGTAACATAACGTTCGTCATGGGTTTAGTAGAAATCCTATGCTCGCGAATCGATCAGTGCCATCAAGAAATTCAGACGTCTGAATTCGTTGGTGCTATCGCGACCACAAGCATCTTCACTGATACAACCGTCATTTTTGTCGATCGCAATGATCGAAAAGCTATAGAACACTTTTTAGTACGTGACTAGACACACTGTAGAACGCGTTTTTGTTCCTGTGTGCGTACGTTAATTCGAGATAAAAATAAGAGTAAGGCCGCGCGCTCGTAACGCGCCTTTCCCACAAGAAACCATCGCCGCGACGTTCAATCCCCTAAGATCACATAAGCAAAAGCCATGTTTCGAGTCGGCGTATTAATTTCATTAAAAATACGTTGCAGAGTTGAAAAAATTGTAAATTTGATTGTCAGGATAGAAAGATTCATATGAAAATACATCGTTTGGCAGATTTCTCGATACGAGCTTTCGAAGAAAAAATGGTAGGCTTCGCGCGTCGTGCAGTTACAATTTTCTGTTTTGCTCTTCCTCCCCCCCCCCCCCGCCCCTTACTTTGCGTACTTCCACGCATATACCTTCTCCAACGATTCGTTGGTGATGCTACTGTCTTGATCTTTGAAAACATTGTACACAATTTGTCGCCACCAGTTCTCCCAGCCGAGGCCGGTGTCTCTACCGAATACCGGATGTTCTCGCTCCAACCGCTTGAAATTGTCTTTGAAGCTGCGCGCTAGTTGGTGCTGGTTCGTCACTGCTATCCCGTGCTGTAACGCGACCTCCGTGTAATGCTCGGCCAACTTCGTCATGAGCAGGGTTCCGGTTACGTCGAATGTAACGAGGCGCGGTCGTACAAGACGAAGCATCCTTCGTTGACGAGCAAACTCCGCTATGTGCGACGTTTTTTTATATACTGACTCGACTCGTGCTTCGCGTATGCTTGAGTGGCGCCGTATTGTTTGCCGCGGTATACGATGGCACTGCGCGGGGATCACGCTAACTATATATATATAAGACGCGCGTATTGAGCGCTGCAAATTCAAATATTGCGTTTTCGCACTTCTTCGTTGCTGCTTCTACGCATTTGGATCAGCTTGTTTGCTGGATGATTATCTCCAAGATTTCTCACAGAATAGAAATTAATAATGTTAACAACAAAAAAGATAATAAATTCGTAGTTGAGGGTGCCATGAAACATTTTTTTACAAATCACATCAAAATTTTGCACAAAAGCCCTTTCTTTTTCTTCAATTTTTTCGTTCGACAGCCCTAGCATGTTTTGACTCAATTCCGAATTATTGATATATTTCGTAGGTAAGCGAAAACTTGAAATGCGTTTTTAACGTTTTTCATCGTGTGTACATACGATACCCAGGTAGCAATTTCTAAACAGTCGTCCAGAAGTTGTCTAAATGGGTACCAATTGTCCGCTCAGAACCTACCTAGAAGTTACCGTGTGTCCAACAGTTACCTTTTTGGATGGTTGTTAACTTTAAGATAACTTCCGGGCGGATATTTGGTATCCACTTAGCCAACTTTTGGACAACTTTTTAAAAATTGCTACTTGGGTAACTCTTGAAATTAGTAACCGCGATTTGAAACGTTCATTTTCGTAATCGTAGTCGAAATCATAGTTGCTCTAATTATAACTTTACAGCCACTTCTTTCTGTTTTTCTAATTACATATTTGCGCCGATACAGGTATTTTCTGGAAACTTACGTAGGTTTACAGGGAAAAAATTCTAAAAAATCCTTAAATTGAAAACAATCATTTGTTTTCGCGTTAGAATAAAACTTGCACCGCGATGAATTATAAACGAAATACGTGACACGATTGGTTATTCTTTTTTTTACACAATGTTTTAATCAATCTTAACAAATGGAATAATACATAATACTTCGTACAGTATGTACAATTACTGCCCGAACGAGTCACAGGAAATGTCGGAAATTCGCAATTTACATCGAGCCAAATTATCGTCCTGTTTTCGTATAGTTTATCAACGCGATGTATATGTGTGCGTGTGTGTCTGTGTGTGTGTGTGTGTAAGCATATACAGAATCAGATCATGTAAGCTGTGAAAACGGTACGGTGATGTGGACTGGAAATGTCCACTGCAGTGGGGAAATCCACGCGGAACGAGTAAAATCTACGTTTTCTTCTATTTCCTATGTTACAGATAGATCGTGTAGTATAAAATAATTGACGGATTTTTAACGAGTGACGAACAAGTGTTCGGGTTTATATTCTTCATAAAATTTGTCGCGTTATTCGCTTCGTTCGTTCCTCGTGATTAAATCGTGTATAATTTACTACATTGCAATGGTCGCACATATATATATGACGATGCCTATAGTCGTTCAAATGACAAAATCCTGTCTCGAAAAAACATCTCAACCTATGAATCTACATGACGCGATGAACATAAGAAACACGTGAGATCGATAATGAATTGCAATAAAAAGACGTCTCAATTACTATATTATTATGAAAATTTCAAAATCTCTCTTTCTCACACGCACACATACGCGCGCGCGCGCACACACGCACCCATACATATGTACACGCACGCTCGCACAGACAAACACAATATCCTTGAGACTTAAAAATTTCTTGCTTGGATCGTAACGCTGATTTTTCGCGAGTTGAATAAACCTTTGGGATTACTCTTTTCGTTTTTTTGCTAATATTTTAACTCGTGCGCTTGCGAGTTGTAGTTCTTTTCGTTCGTATTTCTGGCAAGATAAAGAGTAGCAAAAAATTCGAGACATACGCACGTACACCTCAAATGCATTTTGGTTTTATACGTATGTATATGCGTGTGTGTGTGTGTGTGTGTGTGTGTGTGTGCGTGTGTACACACACGCACGAACATATATAATACACAAATATGCTGTCATCCTAAACGGCAAAATATATTTTCTCTCATTTTTTCTTTCTCTCTGTACCTTTCTTCTTTTTCCTTCGTTTTGAGATTTCGTTGCCGAGTAATAGCCGAGCGCGAGACTACAAATATCACAAGTAAACTTTGAACGCTCGGCTCGACGGTCCACATTTACACTATTTCGTATCATCATTAACATCATGATTGTTGCCAATAATACGTGATATATAAAATGCAAGGATACCGAAATGACGAGTGGTGACAAGATTGTCGCTGACGCGTTAAACAAAATTAATTGCCTTCGTTTTGTTGCGCATTATCGATTAATGATTAGAATATCACCTCATTATTGCTACGTGTATATACGTATGTCATCAACACCACGTACTAAGTTTCATGCGCACACGTCGTATGTATAACCACACACACGTGTGTATAACAACGAGATGATAATTATTATGGCAGCGGCACTATATTTTCATTACACTCAATTGCACACACACACACATATATATATATATATATATATATATATATATATACACACACACACATATATACACACGCGCATGTTAAAAAAAACGTCACCATCGGCTTGCATTTAATATTCTCTACTAACATCTGTATCGTAAATAAAAGTTTATCTTCTTAACACATCGATCAGTCTCACAATCGTATTTAAAAAGATTGATATAGAAATTGATGTAAATTGATTCGCTCTTCTAAAGTTTCGACATATACGTATCGATAATTATATATAATTATTATTAGCATCCCACATCGTTACTTTGCTCAACCCGCCGTCCATGCGGTATTATCAACAAAAAACAAATATAAGAAACAATCGAATTTATCGAAATCCATTCCTCCGTCATTATGCACTCTTTCTTTCTCTCTCTCTCTCTCTCTCTCTCTCTCTCTCTCTCTCTCTCTCTCTCTTCTGTCCTCGGTATCTCGATAAACTAGCGTTTTGTCTCTTTTTTTGCTCTTCGCGATTTTCGTCGAAGGGTACCCGCAAACGCAATTCGGCGACTGTCCGGTTTTTGCAATCACAAGTACAATATACAAGAGCCAGATCCAGCCAACTTTTGCTCGCGAATATTCAGTCTAGATCGTGTTTGCCGATCAGTCCGATTCGAGAGCAATAATCGGCAAACACGATCAAGATAAAGAGAAGAACATTTTGCCACTTGAATGCGCTAATCCATTCTTTTTGTTGCTCAAAAAATCATCAATCGCTCGGGATGAGACACCCTGGCGTATTATCTTCGCTGTTGACTACATACGACGAGGCAATGCACAACCCAACTTCCAACGATATTTTCTTCCTCGCGCCCAATTAAATTTGTGCGTTTTTGTTGGTTCTTAATTAGACAAGTTTTTCGATCGAAGCACCGTTAATCTACGATGAAGAGGTCTTATTTTATCGACTCACCGACTAAATAATTCTTCTAACATCTCTTCGACGCATTCTATATATCCTGTCACATTTTCTAATATGCATCAATCTTTGGACCTCGGAATATGTTCCACACTCGAGAGACGGTACGAGCGAATTATTCGATCTTGAAAACTCATCGGGAATAAATAAATAATTTTTCGGAATATTTCGCGGGGGGCGTAGATTAGAGTCTGAAACGAGCATGTCCCATTGGCGTTACTTTTTATTCTTCTTTGCTTTTCTTTTTTACTTTCTCTCCTTCGTCAATCCCGAAAAGTGGCAGTACTTTACGGGAAATACGCTATTTAAAATAAAGAAGAAAAAAAAACAAAAGGGTACGAAAATACAAAGAACAAAGACTTGTATAAAAAATATATGTGTTTGTTTGTGTGTATATATTTATATACGTGTGTATATATATATATATATATATATATATAAATTACTTTAGAAAAGAATGCATCTTAGGTATTGCAGGAGAATGAAATTGCAGGGGGTATAAAAAGTAGCGCTGTCGTAGATCGGGCTCTTTCGAGAGGCGAACAAGCTCGTAAGTCAATTTCTCAATAATTATATATTTTTTCTCGTGTTTTCTCCCATTTTGAAAACAATTGAATAAAACGCAACTCTGCTACTGGGTCCGTCGCGAGACGAGGACGCTCTCATCGTCTCACCACGGCCCATCCGAGAATTTCCTTTTCCTTCTATGAGCCAGTTGCAAAAAAAACATTGCAACTGTACAGATCGCGTCTGTTTATTGCACATCGAATGTAGAATAAAAAAGAATAAATTCTCGGCTCTTCCGTACGAATGCTGATTCACGAATTAAATTGTGTGTGTGTGTGTGCGTACGCGTGTGTAAGCGGAGCGAGAAAGTTGCGTTTTTCTTTCTCGTCTCCTTTGTCTTACGAGAGGGCTCGACGATTCGTATGGTGTTTCGGAAAACAAGTACGCTCAAGTTCTTTGTGCATTTCTCGTTCGATCTCGCGTCTCGATCATGATGAGGAACTTTTCGCCCTTCTATTTGCCGGCTTACGAGGCGCGAATCTCACTTTTCCTTTCGAATGCCTTATTTGTTTGTACATTTTTTCACGAAATTCCACGGTACGGGGATTCCGAAATATTTTAGCAACGAGTGCTACCGAAAACGTTGATAGAACAATTTACAATATACCTCGTCGAAAAACGAGGTGAATCAATCACCCTTTTGATAAAACTGCGAAAGACGAGCCTCAGCCCGAAAAAAATCCAAACAATGCCCTGCCGATGTATTTTTTGGGCCTGAATCGTTGGCGATACAAAAAAAGAACAATGTTCTCCCATCGAAAAAAGGTTACAGCAACTTCAAACGCCATTATTCGTAATATTGCAGAGCTTGGGTCGTATCAAACCCAAACACCCTCAAATCAATTACATTATTCGAAATATCTCAAGGCCTCGTCTTAATGGACCCCAGTAGGCCGTGAATGTGAACAATAAATGTGAACAATGTAAACAATACCTTTTTCCTGTGACCATAAAATTATGTTCACAGGAAATATGTTATGTAAATAATGAAATAGTTTGGGCCTGAGTGTCGATCAAGTCGCCGAAATCGAATAATTTCACCGGAAAAACCTCGCCAAGAGTAAGATACTCATTTTTAAAACAAATACGGAACCGTTAACTTTTTGTTTTTCCTGTGGGAAAGCGCGAATTTTTCTCAACTGAAAATGATTCGAGTGATAAAAATACGTCGGAAAAACGTTGGTTAAATTTTTTCGCTGTTAAGCCCGTCTGCTGCGGTACACTTTTTTTACAAATCCGTCGCCACCGACATAATCGATTTTTGAATTAAAAATGAATAAAAAGAATTCTATAAAAACTCGAACTCTTTGATTCATCGTGTGCTATCGCTTATTATATTTTCTACTTTCGTCGATCGGAAATTCATATCGCCGTACACGCGTTCTCCTACCGGGACATTCGCGAATTTTCGATGGATTAATACTACCACGACGGAAACTCAGTTACCCTGTTCAAGTTCGCATCATTGAAACGCAACGAAAAGTTTCTTCCATTTTTTTAAATTCTTCACTTTTGTTATTATACGAAAATGTATTTTCTGCAACCGTATTGCAGATCTCTAGAGAGAATCCGAAAGCAAAATGTTTCACATTCGTACCGTGAGTTTAGGAAAAACATTGGGCAATTCGAACAAAAATAATGGCCAGTGCGTCGCAACGATGCAAAAATGTCAACCTCGTCCTGGGATTCGTCTTGGGACGCCATTTATCCGCTCTCTCGCTCGACGTCTCATCGCCTCTTATTCTATAATATTATCATTATTATAATTGTCATTATGACGCAAACTATTGTTTATCGCTAGAGCTTATGATATTCATCGTTTCGTCACGATTGGGTCAGAGTTTCTTTGAACACGTGAATGCATCTCTCGTTAACATCAGTCGTTCAATAAATCGGAGATATCGACGTCATGGATCTTAAAGCCGATTCTTTCTTCCCCTCCCTGCCGATTCTCCCTGGACGGAAAATCGGGATATATATATATATATATCGCTCTAAACCTGTGAATTCTCAGAGTAGAATAAATCGCTGAGAGTTTCCTTCTCGTCACTCACAACGTTGAAACTTGGACCCAAACGTTACTCGATTAATTGGCATCTCAGACAAAGAAAAACACAGAATCGTAAAAGAAAAACGAAGACGCGTACTCTTAATCTACGAATGATCGGTACAAATATACGATGATTTTGATGTTCGACAGCCCGGAGAAGCGGAGGCCTTGGAAGGCGTGTTCCACCGCGTATACAAATTAATATCGAACGCCACGCGAATTTTAAGGAGAAGAGAGGAGGAGGAGGAGGAGGAGGAGGAGGACGACGACGACGAAGGAGGCGTCACACGCGGGGACTCTCGCCTCATTGTATACTTATTAAAGAATATCATCACAGCAATTTGATGTACTCGCTAATTGTCAAGTCGCGGTCATTTCCATCTCTCGTCACTCCCAAGGAGGGATGGAAACGCAGCGACTCGAGGTTCATGGCAGTTCGTTAGGACGCGCAATGTTTGTCGCGCCACGTTATGCGAATTACAGCGATGGACTGTATTATGCGAACATTCGGAGATGTCGATACTTTCGATTGGAAAAAAATCCGAGTCAAAGGTAATGATTCTGATTTTTTTTGTACCTCGGTTCTCGTTTTCATAAGTACCTGATTGAATTTTAAAAGTTACTCGTCTACACGACCACACAAAATAATGATTTTCGGTATCCTTGTAAATGTCGATGGGGTCAATCGGGTACAGGAACTTTGAACAAAAGTATACTGTAAGTGGCGAGAATTGGGTGTGCGAAAAAATAAATCAACGATAAAATGATTTTAATCGCTCGACAGGTTTTTGCACTCGATTAATTGATTCCCCGATATGTCTTACGTATAAAATCGCCAATACGGACAAATCGATTCAGAATCGTCCATCTCCGATGCGAATAGAATTGCGGAGCACGCGAGTCAACGGTGCCCATCCTCTTTTTTTTATCTCCAGCTATCTCGACTAAATCCAATCCACAGCTCTGTCCTCCCGATCGGAATAAATCTTCGAAACGCGCTTTCGGATCCTCGATTAACGGAATTCCTCATAAATAATAATCGATTGTGTTTTGTTGACAATATTACAACAACAAATGAACGAAACTCTTTGTCTCTCTGGCTCTCGCCCGTTTCTCTTCCGTTCCTCCTTCTCGCGTCTTCTCGCGATTATCTATTATTTTGCTTCTCTTTGCGGGCGTGGGAGTTCCACAGCCCACGGGACTTTGGCGCGCAATTTAAGGCGCGATTGGTAGAAACGCTAGCCTAGAAACAAAGTCGGTCTCGTTGGGCGGGATTTCCTAACTACGGGAGGGATTTGCTTTCGTTGTCAAGTAACGAACGATAAAAAGGAGAGAGAAATAAATTAAGATGCAAAGAGGGGTGGGGTTGAGAGGGGCCGCCGGGTTTGTACAGCGACATTAGTTAGTGATGGATTGCCGGGTCGAGGCGTGAATTGCGAAATCGACGAGGGGATTGTGGCTCGGGATCACCGCGACGATTGGCCGCAACGTTGTTTGCCCGCCGCCGTTACTCATGCTATTTGGCATCGACAATGTCGCGATCGGTTTGCACATCAATTTGTCCACCTGATGATTAATCGGTACCAATTTGATTGGCAAATCACCCTTTAACCTGACAGTCTCCGTGATAGCGATACCCTTCAATTGTACGCTCTTAACGATTGGTGTTAGATTCGTTGTCGTAGGTTCGTCCTTGATGGCGACAACGTTGCCACTCGTCGCACTTCCGGTATCACGGATTTTCGTGACTTTCGTCTCACCGATGCCTGGATTCGAGGACTCGTCGTATCCGGAATCCGAGGATGAGTCGCTGAACGTTTTGCCGAGGGGCTTAGTCACCGCCGCTGCCTCGTCGACGCTCAACTCGACACTGTGAGAAGGAATGGCCGAGGCTGAACTCGGCAAAGGGCCGACCATCGCGTTTTTTCGACGTTCACGCTGGGCTCGTTGTCTCGACGTGCATCCGAGGCAGGGCTTTATCAGCGATGGATCTATTATCACCTCACCGTAGGGACCCTTGAATATCGTGCCGCAGCAAATGATCTCTCTGTACAAGGAGAAAATATACACCTTTATGAAAATCATTATTCTCTTTCGAACATCCATAGCGAGTCGACTACCTCCGGTTGGGCGAGATCGGCCAAGACTCGAAACAAATTGCTTTACTTGTCAACATTTTAACATTTCCATACTTTTATTTTATATCTTTTAATACGTTTTTTTTTTGTTACTTTTCTGGATCATAAAAAAATTCTTTCATATGCCTTTTTAAAATTAGGTTTTTAAATACTCGTTGGCATTTTTCCCTATTTTCCAATACGTTCCCGTATTTTCATGATGGTATTTCAGTTTTTCCGATAAGATTTTTGCATTTTTATATCTTTTTATTTTTTAAGGAGGCCAGGCGTTTCATCGATAAATAGTCAAAAATGCTAATATTCCTTACGCAGATAAGAGTTCAGCTGACTGAGATGTTTTTATAAGTTCCTCAACACCTCGTATTATCAACACGGCCGCACACTACTCGTACTAATTGGAATCCACTATATATCGTTTTTAAGAAACAATATATCAAAATCTAGACAATTTAGTATAATTTCTCATAAAAAATCGTGATTTCAGCAGCAGTTAATGGCTGATGTATTCAGTGAACTCGCTGATGGTAAAAATCCAGAACAAATCTGGGGTTTTTCAAGAAAATGAGAAACGTATCTTAAGCTCATGGAAATTAGTCAATTAGAAGAGTTTCTTTATGCACAAATAACGCCATTTTAATACGCTGAAAACCCAATTCGATAAAGAATAATTTATATTCGCATGGTATTCTATGATTATGTGCTGCTTTGTAGTTAGTAGAATATTGGCAGAAGTCCGGTTTTTCGTTACACTGACTAGAAAAAGAATTCGACACGTGAATATAACTTGCAACGTTTGTTCAAAGCTAGCAATTTATTGCGATAGTTTCTACATGGAAACGTGGTGGAACTTACGACAACTCCGAACGTGTACACTTTTCTTGAACGTATCCACGTCCGAAAAGAAAAAATGAAAATCCGTATTCTTTAACATACATCTGTAAAACGCGCAACCTTCTTTAAGTACTTTCTTAGGGTTCCGTCGTCGACCAAGGAACCCTCATAACTTCCAACCGGCTGTCACGGCTTCGCACTTTTCAACGTAGTTAGCAATCAGATACTTCAGATTGTAATTTCAATCAATACCGATGTAGCGAAATATTTGAAAGAGACTTTTTGAGCTTTTTCCTTTATACGTAAAGTGGGGTCGAGATTTCTTTCCACAAAGCGTCCCCCTCCTCCCTTAACCCCCGTCCTTACAATGTAAGTATTATTCTTTGACGGATTTTTTTATGTCTTCGTCATTTTCATTTTCTATTTAAGGCGCAATATACATTTAAACGGGGGAAAAATTAGGCAATTTTCAGAGAATTCTTTAACTTACAAATAATTATTCTACATTTATTAAACTGTAGGTATTAGAGACGGTTAATAGACGTTTGAGGGTAAAAAAAAAATCTTTCTAAAATCTATTTATCATCAAAATGTTTCCCGTATACTCTGATTTGCAAGACATATCATTTTTTTCAGCTAGAACATGTATAGTTTTAACATGAGAGTTATTAAAATGGAGAAAAAGCAAATTTAAAAGAATTACACGAATTCGAAAAAAAAAAAAAAAAAAAAATCAGAATTCCTGTAAAATTTGGTTTAAAAAGTAGTTTTTCTTCAATTTTTTCAAGAACAATTCTCGTCAACTAGAAGGTTATAATATTATCGACATTTCTACCAAGTTTCAACTCAATGAGGTTAATAGTTTCCGAGTAATCGTGCTCGCGTCAATTTCGAAAATGCAGTTGTGAGAAAAACGCGTTTAAAGTTTTGACAGGTAAAAAAGGAATGATTGAAATGACATACGGGTTAGTGAGCGGGATACCAGGCCATATAATAAGCTTTACCAGTTATGATATAATATAGGAGAAAATCTCACTTTATCCTCCAAAGTTGGATAAAAAATGTGATAAATTATGTCTCGGTTGAGCTACAAAAACAAAATATTGCTTAGCTATTGACTGCTCAATAAATTCGAATTAATAAGCATTCGAATGGATGTATAATCGATTACTTGATAATTAGATTAACTTTGAATTCAACTGCACTGGGTACTTGTGGCAACTAATGACTTGGGTAATCTGTTAGAAAACGATAAAATTATCAATTACAGTAGTGATCGTAATGATAAGATTTAATTAGTTTTTGCCCATCTCTGCCTGTTCTCGTTTCTACCTGCGATCCGAATCCGAGCGGTGGGGAGGCACAGCTTTGACACGTTGTAATGTTCCAAGATTTTCGAATTTCGCTTTTAAACTTGGGGAAAATAATCTACATGTATAGTTGTATCGTTGAAAAAAACAATCGATTTTTTATCGTCGTTGCAAATGTATATGCCCCGCCGCCTTGAATGACAATTCGCTGATGAATTTGTCAAAAAAAGTAAATTCAATGCTTTTCATTGAGGACGAGGCCGAAATTTAACACTCATGAGAGTTTGTTTGGGTTGCAGGCTATTACCGATCCTGATGGCTCGAGGATGATGATAATATGATATGGTGTTGGATAAAAGAGAGCTCGTGGGGCGAATCGTTGTCGAGCGAAATAACGCGAGATACGTACCTCTTGAAATAGGTCAGGTCGATCCAACCGTGCACCGCTATGTCAGCACTCGCCTCGATCGGTGTTGCGGGCTCACCGTTCAGTCTCTTATCGCTGACCGCCGTGTTGTCGTCGCTACCCGCAGGACTGCCCGACCGGCTCGACCCTTTGCTACCCGCGCCCGCCAAATATTCCTCTGCAACACACAAACAAAGCTTGCCCGTGAATCTCCCTGGGGATCGCGGTGTCGTGGCTGGATGGTTCTCTCGCTTCCCCCCGCTCCTGCTTCACTCACCGGTGAGATCGTCGCCGCTCATCGCTGGACTCTGCTCCCGATATCGATCTGGCTTCAAGTATACGTGCTTCTTCTTTAAGATCTTCTCGATCTTGTCGAGATTGTCCTTCGGCTTTTTCTTGTTTTTCGACTTGAACTTTGTCAGGGACTTGATACCCGGTCCTGCCCGAGCGTCGACCACCTGAAATAACACGAACAATAAATAAAGCCTCTCGCATAATGAAAGACGAGCAAGTTTCCCTTTTGCGCTTGCTCTGTGGATTTTCGAGTACGAGATTTCAATGAGCACCCACGATCGTCGTCATGTTGCCGAACTTTCAGGTTAATCACATTTACTAAGAGAGCCAAGGAAATACGAGGGCAACGAATAACTCTCAGGCCCAAGTTTGCATCGTTGGAGTGCAACGAACATTTTTCTTCATTTCTTACTTTCATTATTATACAAAACCATATTTTGCAGGATTTTCTCGTAAATTGCTAAATAAGAATGTTTAAAAATGTTTTCATCATTTTCGTAGTTTTTATTCCGCTAAAGGAAATATGCGAAGCAAAAGAAAAATCATTTCATCGCATTCAAACGATGCCAATTTCAACTTCATGAAGAACTCACGTGTCGCCAATTACGATTGCTCCCGGTCGGCAATTTCTTCCATCGCTTTACGAGAAGTACGCACGCGTTGCAGATCTCCCCGTTGCGACGTTCCTCCAGCTGAAAACACTCGATGAAGTCCTCTTCGTACTTTTTGCTGTCGGTGAATCGCGAGCTGCTCGATTTTGCTTTGCAAATGCAGCATCCGGTTGGTGAACGATACACCTTTGGCTTGTGAAAACTAAACATCTTTGCACCGCGCTCGCTCGATTTCTCGACACAATCGTGCTGGGGATCCTGCAATAATTAACAATCCTTTATTCATTTATAATTAACAATGATTAGTCTCATCGAAAATGCTGTGAGACAGAAGGGCCAGGAAAATCCAGAATATATATATATATAATGAAACGAAAATAAATAAATAAAGCTACCCGGTCACTCCGACGGAAATTCGAAGTGACCGAGTTCCGAATCATCACCGGTAGACTCGTGTCATGGAACAATAACTTTCTCCCGGTAATTACCATCGACCTCGTTTCAACACTGACAACGTGGGAAAAAGCAAATTCGGACCCCCCCTCCCTGTGACTCTTGCAAGGATAGAATTTTCCGAGGCTCCGAGCGGCGTAAAAAAAATAAATAAAAAATTAGGGCGACGACGGAAATCGGAAACGAATAAAGGAGGGGAGTGCGCATGCATTCGATCACGTAGGCCCGCGAGGAGACGGCACCATGGAGGCGCGCGTCTCGAAACAGCTCCTCCCTCAATCGCTACGTATAAAATTCGATCTCGCCCCGTCTTCTCTGACTTTCCGTATTCACGTGGGCCCTTCCACAGCGGTTTTACCAGCGATCAACAGCTGCGGCAACCCCGGCTCACAATACAACGCAGTCAACACGCACGATACCCCCCACCCCTCTGCCGTTCTAATAAAAATTCTCCGAAACGGACAACCGTAATCTAGACTCGCTTTTTTTCCCGCAATCTAGGACTTATTTTTGATACCGGTTCGCCGATTATCGATCGATTGACATTTCGATTTAATCGGTGATGCAGCATGGGGTTGAAGTTTGAATCCTTGAAAGACAACTATTTGTTTTTATTTCTTATTTTTATTGTTATCCAAAATCATCTTTTGCAGATTTGGGTTGTAGATGGCTGATTAAAGATCCTAAAAAATGTTTACCTTATTTTCGTAGCTTGGATCTACTAAAATGAAAATTTAAGACGTTGAAGAAAATTAATTTTCGTTGCATTCCAACGACGCTAACTTCAACGCCATGATGCAGCAAAGCCGCTTTTGCCCTGCGCAGCCGTGTAGGTACAGCGATTTTTTAGGGATCGTTAATTTCTGTAGTGTGACAAAGCATTTAACGAATATCTAATTAAAATATGTAGTTTGGCTATACGATTAGTCTACTACTTTGAAAATGAGCGGAGTAAACGAAAAGGTAAACGCGTTACCGTCTCGCAGACGCAAATCTTACACTGAGAAAAACAAGTCGTTGAATGTGCAAAATCCATTTTGTGGTCTCGAAATTTTGTTGTTTCAACAGTTGCTCAGACATGCTAAATAAGCTACAGTTCACACCACTAAAACTATCAGTTAGATTAACAAAACGTTTGTTATGCCAATCAAAAATCAAGTTGAACGTATTTAAAGATACATTTTGTTAAACCAACTGAATTTTGGTTGGATGAAAGAATTTTTTTTCAGTGTACAAACCTTTTGCAAAATTCATAACGCTCTACACGAATGTTGTTTCGGCTATACACACGTTTTCATAAGATATATTAGTTACTGTTGAACGGGAGATCCTACATACACCGCCTTAAGGGGTTAAGCTACGGTGAAAATCACGAACACTTGTTCGTCGCTTGAGGCAACTTAAATAGAAGAGGAAGATCCAACATATGGTGCAGGAATCGCAGATTGTAATGCTAGTTTGGTATTGAATGACGTTTTTCTTCTTAAATTTTTTCATCGTTAGTTATTAACAACAATGATGTCATTTTTGCTAGAAAAAACGAGAAAAAAACAAGGGACTAGAACTTTTCACCACACACATAGCTTTCACACATTAAGGGGGGGGGGGGGGATTGGTTTAGCCGAGGAAAAAATTTGCTGATATTCATGTTTTTTTTTTTTTAAGGAAAGCTCTTTTCGCCATTTTTAAAACATAGAAGGATGTTTTATTACTACTTTTGGCTATTACATCGTATTTTTTGTATTAATCTTTAAAAATGCCGGAAGGGCGGCACAGTCTTCTAGACTGCATTTACGAATCTTTCTAACCTCATTATCTAAAACATGAGAAATGCAAAATTTAGCCATTACGGAAAATTCAATCTTTTTGTTTCGAAATGTACGATTTCATCGATTTTCAAAATTTCTCACTTTTCCTTGGTTCATATTCTTCGCGTATGAACGTTAATGAAAGATAAATCTTGGTTGGCTTTTCGTTCAGGTCAATCCGGCCGACGCTACGTGTCAGAGATTTTTTTTCTAAACCATGCAACAGACAAAAGTAATAATAACAAATATTCTACGTCTAAAAAATGGTGAAGAAAACTTTCCTTTAAAAAAAAACATCAAATATTTTTTCCTCGCAGCAGTTAGCAGTTTCTTCCTCGACTAAAGATATCTCCCCCTTTAACTTTCGCGTATCCCCAATAGGTTTGGGCAGTGAATTCACGCTTTTGCGCCAGACGTTTTTTTTTTTTTTTTCCAGAACCCGATGCTCATCTCGATTCGCAATCTATATTCATCTCGTCGCAAGGATTTTCGCTCGAACGAGTCGTCATCGTCCCAGCAGGAGGACGAACGAACGAGTAATGGAGCTTGTTTTCATCTCGGTTCTGTTGTCGGCACCACGGGACCCAATCCACGGACTCGGTTGAAACGTGACAGAAAAACCAAGATTCTATTTATAGAAGCGGCCGAAAAATCGTACGAGCAAGTCGTGGCGGTGCAACAGTGAGAATAATAATAAGGATATTATTTTCGCTCGCGAGCGCCTAACGGCCTCGCCCCGCACTCGGCGCGTCTCTTCGAAACTGCGCGTTGTTATTATAAAATATGCGTACGATTT
This sequence comes from Ophion obscuratus, assembly GCA_964007375.1. Classification (NCBI taxonomy): domain Eukaryota; kingdom Metazoa; phylum Arthropoda; class Insecta; order Hymenoptera; family Ichneumonidae; genus Ophion; species Ophion obscuratus. Next base: position 3,937,268 of record OZ023323.1, on the reverse strand, counting down.
TATTTGCGCGTGTGTATATACATACGTACATATATGTATACATACACACATATGTGTGTGTGTGTGTGTGTGTGTGTGTGTGTGTGTATATATATATATATGCGCAAATAAAATGGCGATTAAACGAGCACGCTCCGCTCATTCGTGGCTCGTTGCCTATCGTTACGTGTCTACGAGCTGTATACCGGTCTGCCTTCAGCGGGAGCGTATATACATACGTTTATGTATCTTGCTCTCTTATCCGTTTTCAATCGTATCGTTCACGACATGAGCTGAACAAGAGGCGTGGCGAGAGGAACAGAAACGCGCGTCGCTTCGTTGCATATTAGTGCGAGTTACTGTTCATATATAATGTATTAAATATCTATAATATATACTATATATACATATACACGCGTTCCGCGTCGTTAGGCTCTCCACAAAGGACATATCTGAACGCACGACGGTTTTCGAGATATGTCTTAGCGGTGTTATTTTTTTCGTTCAACTTCGCGGTCTTGCCGCGGCACGAGCATAAAAATACCGGAAGAATAGCAAACAGCGGGCGCTTCTGTACGTCTCGCGTAACAGGTGCGCGTACGCGCGTTTCGGCAAAACAAAAAACGATTCGAGCGATATCTGGCCGGCGAGGACTTTGCTTGTAAATGATCATTTTGTCGAAATAAATAAATGTATATATTTTGTCGACAAAGTATATGTATGTATATATGTATATATATACACACATACATACATGTACCTACGTGTATTATAGAACTCTTTTAGCTTGCAAAAATCCCATGGGGTTGAGGTTTGCATCGTTGGAATGCAACGAAAATTCTTATTTTCATTATTAGCAAAAATCATATTTTGCAGATTTGCTGTAGATCGCTAAATAAGAACCCTAAATAATGTTTGCGTAATTTTCGTAACTTACACCTGCCAAGGAAAAATTTACGAAAAAGAAAAAGTCATTTTCGTTGCCTTCCAACGATGCAAACTTCAACGCCATAAAGTCTGTATAGGTTAATTTCTTATCATGGAAATAACCTCGTAATTAAAACTTACACACACACACACACACACACACACACACACACACACACACATATATGTATGGTGTGTTAAAAAAATAGTTCCACCAGTATTATAGGGTCTGCCAAAAAATAACGCCGAACTTGAGTTTTGCAACGCCGGTTCAAGTGTTTGTGCTGGATTTTTTCGGACAAATCGCCTAAGGGACCTGCATAGAGGTATTGAAGTTCGCATCGTTGGAATGGAACGAAAATATATTTTTCGTTATTGCCCAGCTTTTTTGTTGGCACATGCAGCCTACAAAAATCACTGGAACGTTGTTAGAGATCCTTAGGGACGTACGCAATTTTGAAGCAGGGTGGGGTTCCGGCCAGGCGTTACGATCTACGAACATGGGGGAAGGGGGGGGGGTCAAGGTTTGTGTGACGTCACGATTTTCGAACCGCCAGAAATAGCAAAATTTCTGCATGTTCAAGTTTTTAATTTAAACCTCGCGCGTAATTTTGCCGCGGAAAGTTGACAGCTTTCCATACAAAATGTCAGTTAAGAGGGGAAGTCACTGTGCAAGAACTGGCACAGTAGCTTTCCGACTCTCCCTAAAGAAAATTTGAAAAAAAAAAAATGTATATGTATTTGTTTTTTATAATTGTTAAAGGTACGTATATTAAAAAATATGTTGGCAACATTTTTATTCACAAGCCCGAAAATTGAGAGTTAAGTACAGTCACTCTAGTGAGAAGAGGCAGCGCGATAGGGATCATTGGAGGGAGATTCGTGCCAAATGCAAGAGTTGCCGCAAATTACACTTATTCGGCTCAAAACTCGACATTGTTGCAGGAAAAAAAAAATTATGCGATGCTGATAAAAAATCGCTAATATCTCAAGGTTATCGTCTTGCCAGATGTCAAACCTTACGATAAAACGTTTTCCATCTGACAATTTCAACCATAACCTCCTGGTGGGGCCATCTTTTGTCAAACGGTGGAGACTTATGTGTACTCCCAATGGGTCCGAATGGGTCCCAAGCTAAGCAGACCCGTTCAATACAATAACCCCACTCAACGCTTAAATTTAAATAAGTCAACAAATAATAAATATGTGGCAAATCCGGTTGCAGATTTTAAAGGTAGCCTTAACTGAAAAGCTGTCTTTTAATTTCGCTACTATTATTTCGACACAAAGTGCAGCCCTTTGAGCAATGCTTTCCATTTTCAACACGAATACACGCATTTTTCAAATAGTTATAATTTCGTATGAAATATCTAATGTTATCAACATTTTTAAGATGAACTTTTTGGAGCTGTAAATCCAACTTTCAAGGATCTCCAACCATATTTGGCGAATATCGATGCTATTGAAGTTTGCACCATTGGGACGCAAAGGAAATTCATTATTTCCTGTATAAACTTCCGAAAAGCGGAAACCGAATTTCGATCCGACATTTGGCATATACCTTCCTTTTAATATTTTAAGAGATCCCCTAAAAGGACTTTTTAGGATATCTTTTTTTTTACCCTGCACCGACTATATCTATAGCTGGCAGGCTTAGCTGTGGCTATACGTATATATGATATCGGGCTCTCCGTTTTGTGCGAATGGTGGAGGGGGGGTGGTCCGCGGAACACCGCTATGGGCGCGGGTCACCTGAGATGCATTTTTTTCTTTTTCCATAGTTCATTTTTCTCGCAGGTGTAATAAATTGCTAGGCTTCATTAATGGCTTTTCGATCTTTATTTCGGATTGGTAATGTTTTTTTTTGCGTCTCTAGTTCCGGATATTTTGTTTGTTTTTGCTATTTTTTCATTGCTGGGATTTTGTATGATTTTTTTTCTTTTCATTCCTTTCGATTTGTTAGTTACGAATTTTTTAAATATTTTACATGGTACCTCCTTATAATGCTTGACAATCGGCCGCCGGAGCGATGGCGGGAGGGGGTTTCTACCGCCCAAACTTGACGCAGATCCACACAAAGCGGGGAGCGCGATAACATATACAGGTATAGTCAGAGCTAAGCCCGCGTCGGCTATCGATATGGAAGGAGCGCGGTAAAAGAAAAACTTTCAAAAATCGATATCTCGAAAACTATGGCGCGACGCGAAAAATTCTTTTAGGGGATCTTGACTTACTCCCCTACGCATATGTAAATATATAATTGAAAATGACAGGCTATCGACATAGTAAAAACGAATGTAACCGCGGACACGTGTGCCAAAGAAAAAAAAGGTCTTAGCACCAATTTTCAAATATTGGTTGAGGATCTGCGCCTAAGGTGTTCGCGTGAAAAATCTCAGCAGGCTAACCGAGAACCGGCTCCGAATCCGTACGTCTCTCCGTCTCGATCGCTCTGCATCCCGCTTTGATTCTCGATAACCGTCTCGGTATCGCGCGAGCGGGCAAGCGGACGGGCGGGCGGCGCGCGCGCCTATCGTTCCCCAAGAGTCAAGTGGTTCTCTCTTTTGTCGCGGGCTTATATCCGTACGTGGGAGAGCGGAGAGGCACGCGCAGTTGCCGAAATTCGAGACCGCGTCGCCGCACGCACTCGCGTGTATGAGAGCTAGAAAGAGTCAAAACGAGACTTTCCCCTCTTTCGAGGTTTTCTCTCCCCTTTGTCCGCCTCCCAGAGTCAGAGGCAACAGGTGAGAATTTCGTTGCGCAACCGCGTCCTCGGGATCAGTACGGGGGTACCGGTGTGTCTGCACCGAGACGACCCACGCTCTCTCTCTCTCTCTCTCTCTCTCTCTCTCTCTCTCTCTCTCTCTCTCTCTCTCTCTCTCTCTCTCTCTGTCGGGCTCCCTCGATTTTGATTTCTGTACACAGCTGCGTCTCTCGCGAGTTACTGTCGGAACAATCAAACTCTCATTAAACTCTGGATAAAACCGTAAAAGACGGGCCTCACTCTGAAAAAAAAAACTAAACAAATTTTCGAAGCATTTTCACCGTCTGATTTGTTCGCAATTTACAACAACAAAAAACGTTGCGGTTCTCTTTAGGAAAACTAACAGCAATTTCGCAGTACACTATTTATTGTGTCTCAAACTTCTTGTAGGTCTTATAGCCCTTCGGGAATGTTACGAAGGTCTCACGAAATCTGAACAATGTTAAAAAAAATATTACCGTAGACACAGAATTCAAGCAACGAGATTGTTTCGGTGTCTATGAATTCGTCCGGAAAACCGAGTGAAAAATGAGATACTAAAAAGTAAGTAATAAGTAAGAAAAACTTATAGTTTAATAATTCGTAAACGGACCGAAGATCCGTATCTATTATTTATCTAGGTGTATCAATCTAGACTACTAGACTACTAGATGATAATACTGTAAAAATCTTTTTTCGTATCACTTTTCTATTCTCCGTGTATCAGTGTGTGTGTGTGTGTGTGTGTGTGTGTGTGTGTGTGTGTGTGTGTGTGTGTGTGTGAGAGCGCGCGCGCGTGTGTGTGTGTGTGTGTGTGTGTGTGTGTGTGTGTGAGAGAGAGAGTGTGTGTCTGTGTTAGGGCGGAGTGAAGGTCAATTTTGGCGGATCGTATCGTAATAGCGCGGGGAAGTTGCGTTTTGGCATCACTGAAAAGTGTGCGAAAGTAAAAAATGTACAGTAAATATCTTCTGTTCCGGCAGAGGCCTTAAAGTTTTGAATTTTTTTACGTGGGTCTTAAATGGAGAAAAAACCGAAAAAGACCGGTTGGCTCTGAAAACTCGAGAAAAACTCACCGAGTGGGTCAATTTCAACGCCCTGCGGCTATTCGAAACGAGAAATATGTAGCTTCCATTTGACGTTTTAAAATTGCAAATATCTTGATTACTTTCCGAGATATAAGCATTTGAAAAACAAGTTTAGTCTGAGAAAAAAAATTAAAAATAACAAAAAAATTGAATTAAAAACAAAGAATCGCCGAAATTACCAGTCAGAACTAGAAATAATTCATGAAAATTCGACAAAGAAGTTTTTATTCAGTTTTATTCAGTTTTTCAACTTTCACTTTTATTCAGTTTTTGAACATTCAAATATCTCGATATTTCCTGAAATGCTGGCCGGAAGAAAAAGTTTGCCGGAACAAATTGTAAATATACAGATGACAAAAATATAAAAATTGTTAAATCAATTACTTTTATTTCTTATGATCTCCAACCTATCGGCGAAGGGTAGATGACATGAAGCAGTTGGAGTCTATTTCGTCCGTTTCAATACGTTTTCGTGGCACTATCTACTATGAACCAAAATGTTGTTCCGGCTACAGGGCTTATCGAGTACCCGATGTGAGACGAGTACTCGAAAAACTCGGGTATTCGATCCGCATTATAGTCTAATTACCCGACCCGAGCCGACCCGACCAATTCCGCTACCCGCACACCCCTAATGATTATTATGAAAACACTGCGTTAGCGAGTGTTTGTACAACCCGAAATGAAATTTCGAGTCATTTATAATTATGCCTATTCATATTTATGTCACGAGATTATTTACTATTACCATCAATTAATATTAAGTGTCGCTGAAATACGGCAACTTCGCGGACATTGAGGTTGGCAGCAAAACTCTATTCGCCAGCCAAGATCCGTAATCTTTCATCAAACCTTGATCGTTCAATATTGAATATATATGGTTTACGATGGGCAAGATGGGGCTTTCTTTTTTTAAGTGTTCACCAAGGTTTAGTTTGCGTAAATCCGTTGTTAGAAATGGTTTATCCTCGTTCAAAGCGGCCAAACAAAAAATTACATTACCCGTAGCGTGAACGTCTTGCCCATCTAACCGCATGTAAAATTACATACTTAAACAATTTTTTATCTCCGGTGTTTTGTAGTGAAAAAATTCAAACAATTCGTGAAGACTCAGTATAGTTTAGACAGTAACATATATTTTTTTTTTTACAAATTTAGACAGTAACATATATTTTTTTCAAATTTGTTTGATGTATTTCGAAAGTGTGTTAATAAAGTGTAACAACTTTTATATCGATTTCTATAATATAAACCTATCAAAAAAATCATGAAAATAGCCTTTTTCAGCGCCTAAGGTGAGAAGACCCCATAATTTCGGATTGTGGCTAACGCTCCAACCTTCTTCATATTTAGAAAATCCGTTTTTCTGAATGACCTGAGTATATAGACCTTAACTTTCAAGTCCATTCACGACAAACAACTGAACCAAATCCCCGACAACGCACGCAAGCGAAACTCCGGGCAAAGGCTACATCCAACATATCATCGATTGGAGTATCCTGAGGTTAATATTTTAATAGGGTATCGTCGTGGACATTTCGTTGCTGGGCTATATTGTCGCGGATGCCCAGTGACGTACCCAAAATAAAGCAAATCCCACAAGCGGCTGTCTGACTATCAATACCCACAAATTTGATACATTTTTTTTCCTCCTCGTTCAACGTTATCACCGTGTAAATAGTCACCTTAAACGTTATTTTTTTCTGCACGTATACGTGGCTTCGCGCCCCTGACACGATTACCTGGTGAGACAAACTTTGGCTATCGTTTTCTCCGGCTCTCTCTCTCTCTCTCTCTCGCTCTCTCTCTCGCTGCACGTTCCATCGCGTCCGCGAATCCGCCTCGGGGACGTCAGAAATTCGCCTTATCCGGAGAGCCGTTTCGCTCTGCGTCGTCGTAGACCCGAGGACGCCATATTCGTAGCGCGGGAGGGGGGGGGGGGGATGCAGAGAGGCAGGAGGAGGAGCAGAACGATAAGGTGTCTCCAGATTAAGTTTTGTCGGATAGATGAGAATCGGGTTGAGGTGGGTCAGTCATCGTAGTATATATATATCGTCGCGTATAGCAAATATACACACGCGACCGAAGAACGATGGCAATGTGTCACGTGCGCTACTACTAAGTGCACGACGTCGTCAGCGCATGTTTAAATTTTCGCGCGCTCCACGAGAAAAAAAAGAACAAGAGAGAAGGGGAATATATATATAGACTCGGATTTCTTTCTATGACCCTGGCACCGTTACCCGTTACAGATACACAACTTTCCTTTTCACTTTTACTGTTCAGACACGCGGAAGCGAGACAGAGAGAAAGAGGGAGAGAAAGTTGCGACGAAAAAAGGCGCAATAGGAAAAAAAATCGACATCCCCGCAAAAAACGCCTTCGGGCCACACACACATATTGACGTGACGTATAAGATAATGCGCATCAGTGAATGCGTGTGAGTGTATACAAAGTGTCTTATTTTCATCGTTCCACGCAAATATTTTCCAAATTATGCTTTGCTCGGAGAAATGTTTCGAATAAAACTCATACCGTTTTATCAGGGATGATACTGAAGTTTGCATCGTTGCAAATGCAACGAAAATTTTTTTTTTTTTTTTTCAATTTTTGATAATCAACTGGTTGCTTTATGTGTTTGGTGAAGAAAAAACATGTATCCGCCATGTACGTCTCCCAGAAATCGCCCTTAAGCGTGGGTGAAAATCGAAAAAAATCGAAAAAAAATCGTATCTCCCGACGTACAGGTATCACACATTTTCTTTTTCGATATTCCCATTAAGGAGCTCTAGAAAGTAGTGTGGAAAAAGTTTGGATGATTTTCGAGATCCGGAAGCCACCCTTAAGCGAGGTTGAAAAATTGAAAAAAATCGAAAAAAAATCGTATCTCCCGACGGACAGGTATCACACATTTTCTTTTTCGATATTCGCATTGGGGAGCTCTAGAAAGTAGCCCGGAAAAAGTTTGGATGATTTTCGAGATCCGGAAGCCACCCTTAAGCGAGATTGAAAAATCGAAAAAAATCGAAAAAAAATCGTATCTCCCGACGTACAGGTATCACACATTTTCTTTTTCGATATTCCCATTAAGGAGCTCTAGAAAGTAGTGTGGAAAAAGTTTGGATGATTTTCGAGATCCGGAAGCCACCCTTAAGCGAGGTTGAAAAATTGAAAAAAATCGAAAAAAAATCGTATCTCCCGACGGACAGGTATCACACATTTTCTTTTTCGATATTCGCATTGGGGAGCTCTAGAAAGTAGCCCGGAAAAAGTTTGGATGATTTTCGAGATCCGGAAGCCACCCTTAAGCGAGATTGAAAAATCGAAAAAAATCGAAAAAAAATCGTATCTCCCGACGTACAGGTATCACACATTTTCTTTTTCGATATTCCCATTAAGGAGCTCTAGAAAGTAGTGTGGAAAAAGTTTGGATGATTTTCGAGATCCGGAAGCCACCCTTAAGCGAGGTTGAAAAATTGAAAAAAATCGAAAAAAAATCGTATCTCCCGACGGACAGGTATCACACATTTTCTTTTTCGATATTCGCATTGGGGAGCTCTAGAAAGTAGCCCGGAAAAAGTTTGGATGATTTTCGAGATCCGGAAGCCACCCTTAAGCGAGATTGAAAAATCGAAAAAAATCGAAAAAAAATCGTATCTCCCGACGTACAGGTATCACACATTTTCTTTTTCGATATTCCCATTAAGGAGCTCTAGAAAGTAGTGTGGAAAAAGTTTGGATGATTTTCGAGATCCGGAAGCCACCCTTAAGCGAGGTTGAAAAATTGAAAAAAATCGAAAAAAAATCGTATCTCCCGACGGACAGGTATCACACATTTTCTTTTTCGATATTCGCATTGGGGAGCTCTAGAAAGTAGCCCGGAAAAAGTTTGGATGATTTTCGAGAACCGGAAGCCACCCTTAAGCGAGATTGAAAAATCGAAAAAAATCGACAAAAAATCGTATCTCCCGACGTACAGGTATCACACATTTTCTTTTTCGATATTCCCATTAAGGAGCTCTAGAAAGTAGTGTGGAAAAAGTTTGGATGATTTTCGAGATCCGGAAGCCACCCTTAAGCGAGGTTGAAAAATTGAAAAAAATCGAAAAAAAATCGTATCTCCCGACGGACAGGTATCACACATTTTCTTTTTCGATATTCGCATTGGGGAGCTCTAGAAAGTAGCCCGGAAAAAGTTTGGATGATTTTCGAGATCCGGAAGCCACCCTTAAGCGAGATTGAAAAATCGAAAAAAATCGAAAAAAAATCGTATCTCCCGACGTACAGGTATCACACATTTTCTTTTTCGATATTCCCATTAAGGAGCTCTAGAAAGTAGTGTGGCAAAAGTTTGGATGATTTTCGAGATCCGGAAGCCACCCTTAAGCGAGGTTGAAAAATTGAAAAAAATCGAAAAAAAATCGTATCTCCCGACGGACAGGTATCACACATTTTCTTTTTCGATATTCGCATTGGGGAGCTCTAGAAAGTAGCCCGGAAAAAGTTTGGATGATTTTCGAGATCCGGAAGCCACCCTTAAGCGAGATTGAAAAATCGAAAAAAATCGAAAAAAAATCGTATCTCCCGACGTACAGGTATCACACATTTTCTTTTTCGATATTCCCATTAAGGAGCTCTAGAAAGTAGTGTGGAAAAAGTTTGGATGATTTTCGAGATCCGGAAGCCACCCTTAAGCGAGGTTGAAAAATTGAAAAAAATCGAAAAAAAATCGTATCTCCCGACGGACAGGTATCACACATTTTCTTTTTCGATATTCGCATTGGGGAGCTCTAGAAAGTAGCCCGGAAAAAGTTTGGATGATTTTCGAGATCCGGAAGCCACCCTTAAGCGAGATTGAAAAATCGAAAAAAATCGAAAAAAAATCGTATCTCCCGACGTACAGGTATCACACATTTTCTTTTTCGATATTCCCATTAAGGAGCTCTAGAAAGTAGTGTGGAAAAAGTTTGGATGATTTTCGAGATCCGGAAGCCACCCTTAAGCGAGGTTGAAAAATTGAAAAAAATCGAAAAAAAATCGTATCTCCCGACGGACAGGTATCACACATTTTCTTTTTCGATATTCGCATTGGGGAGCTCTAGAAAGTAGCCCGGAAAAAGTTTGGATGATTTTCGAGAACCGGAAGCCACCCTTAAGCGAGATTGAAAAATCGAAAAAAATCGAAAAAAAATCGTATCTCCCGACGTACAGGTATCACACATTTTCTTTTTCGATATTCCCATTAAGGAGCTCTAGAAAGTAGTGTGGAAAAAGTTTGGATGATTTTCGAGATCCGGAAGCCACCCTTAAGCGAGGTTGAAAAATTGAAAAAAATCGAAAAAAAATCGTATCTCCCGACGGACAGGTATCACACATTTTCTTTTTCGATATTCGCATTGGGGAGCTCTAGAAAGTAGCCCGGAAAAAGTTTGGATGATTTTCGAGATCCGGAAGCCACCCTTAAGCGAGTCTGAAAAATCGAAAAAAATCGAAAAAAAATCGTATCTCCCGACGTACAGGTATCACACATTTTCTTTTTCGATATTCCCATTAAGGAGCTCTAGAAAGTAGTGTGGAAAAAGTTTGGATGATTTTCGAGATCCGGAAGCCACCCTTAAGCGAGGTTGAAAAATTGAAAAAAATCGAAAAAAAATCGTATCTCCCGACGGACAGGTATCACACATTTTCTTTTTCGATATTCGCATTGGGGAGCTCTAGAAAGTAGCCCGGAAAAAGTTTGGATGATTTTCGAGATCCGGAAGCCACCCTTAAGCGAGATTGAAAAATCGAAAAAAATCGAAAAAAAATCGTATCTCCCGACGTACAGGTATCACACATTTTCTTTTTCGATATTCCCATTAAGGAGCTCTAGAAAGTAGTGTGGAAAAAGTTTGGATGATTTTCGAGATCCGGAAGCCACCCTTAAGCGAGGTTGAAAAATTGAAAAAAATCGAAAAAAAATCGTATCTCCCGACGAACAGGTATCACACATTTTCTTTTTCGATATTCGCATTGGGGAGCTCTAGAAAGTAGCCCGGAAAAAGTTTGGATGATTTTCGAGATCCGGAAGCCACCCTTAAGCGAGATTGAAAAATCGAAAAAAATCGAAAAAAAATCGTATCTCCCGACGTACAGGTATCACACATTTTCTTTTTCGATATTCCCATTAAGGAGCTCTAGAAAGTAGTGTGGAAAAAGTTTGGATGATTTTCGAGATCCGGAAGCCACCCTTAAGCGAGGTTGAAAAATTGAAAAAAATCGAAAAAAATCGTATCTCCCGACGGACAGGTATCACACATTTTCTTTTTCGATATTCGCATTGGGGAGCTCTAGAAAGTAGCCCGGAAAAAGTTTGGATGATTTTCGAGATCCGGAAGCCACCCTTAAGCGAGATTGAAAAATCGAAAAAAATCGAAAAAAAATCGTATCTCCCGACGTACAGGTATCACACATTTTCTTTTTCGATATTCCCATTAAGGAGCTCTAGAAAGTAGTGTGGAAAAAGTTTGGATGATTTTCGAGATCCGGAAGCCACCCTTAAGCGAGGTTGAAAAATTGAAAAAAATCGAAAAAAAATCGTATCTCCCGACGGACAGGTATCACACATTTTCTTTTTCGATATTCGCATTGGGGAGCTCTAGAAAGTAGCCCGGAAAAAGTTTGGATGATTTTCGAGAACCGGAAGCCACCCTTAAGCGAGATTGAAAAATCGAAAAAAATCGACAAAAAATCGTATCTCCCGACGTACAGGTATCACACATTTTCTTTTTCGATATTCCCATTAAGGAGCTCTAGAAAGTAGTGTGGAAAAAGTTTGGATGATTTTCGAGATCCGGAAGCCACCCTTAAGCGAGGTTGAAAAATTGAAAAAAATCGAAAAAAAATCGTATCTCCCGACGGACAGGTATCACACATTTTCTTTTTCGATATTCGCATTCGGGAGCTCTAGAAAGTAGCCCGGAAAAAGTTTGGATGATTTTCGAGATCCGGAAGCCACCCTTAAGCGAGATTGAAAAATCGAAAAAAATCGAAAAAAAATCGTATCTCCCGACGTACAGGTATCACACATTTTCTTTTTCGATATTCCCATTAAGGAGCTCTAGAAAGTAGTGTGGAAAAAGTTTGGATGATTTTCGAGATCCGGAAGCCACCCTTAAGCGAGGTTGAAAAATCGAAAAAAATCGAAAAAAAATCGTATCTCCCGACGGACAGGTATCACACATTTTCTTTTTCGATATTCGCATTAGGGAGCTCTAGAAAGTAGCCCGGAAAAAGTTTGGATGATTTTCGAGATCCGGAAGCCACCCTTAAGCGAGGTTGAAAAATCGAAAATAATTGACAAAAAATCGTATCTCCCGACGTACAGGTATCACACATTTTATTTTTCGATGTTCGCATTAGGGAGCTCTAGAAAGTAGTGTGGAAAAAGTTTGGATGATTTTCGAGATCCGGAAGCCAGCCTTAAGCGAGGTTGAAAAATCGACAAAAATCGACAAAAAATCGTATCTCCCGGCGTACAGGTATCACACATTTTATTTTTCGACATTTGCATTAGGGAGCTCTAGAAAGTAGTCTGGAAAAAGTTTGGATGATTTACGAGATCCGGAAGCCACCCTTAAGCGAGATTGAAAAATCTAAAAAAATCGAAAAAAGAATGTATCCTCCGACGTACAGGTATCACACATTTTCTTTTTCGATATTCGCATTTGGGAGCTCTAGAAAGTAGCCCGGAAAAAGTTTGGATGATTTTCGACATTCGGAAGCCACCCTTAAGCGATGTTGAAAAATCGAAAAAAATCGACAAAAAATCGTATCTCCCGACGTATAGGTATCACACATTTTCTCTTTCGATATTCCCATTAAGGAGCTCTAGAAAGTAGTGTGGAAAAAGTTTGGATGATTTTCGAGATCCGGAAGCCACCCTTAAGCGAGGGTGAAAAACCGAGAAAAATCGAAACGTACGGAAATAAAAAAATATTGTTTTATTCAAAAGTTGTAGGTATTTGAACTTGAAATTAAATTGAATTTAAATTTTCAGTGAAAAATTTCGTATAAATCTGCTCATAAAATGAAGAGTTTTCGATTAATCAGAAATTCCGCACGTACTTCTCTGCGAAATGCATTTAGGAACATAACTTTTAAATTTGAAGTAAATCGAGTGAAAATTGTTGAATTTATTTGTTACGCCAATTGGAAGAAAGCTGTTTCGAGAATAATCCGTGTTAAGTTTTACACATGCCTCTGCCGTGCCAGAGGTGGGCTTACGTTATATGCTCAAAGTCGGTGAGCATTTTTTTTAAATTTTCTGTTCCAATTGGAAGAAAAGTGCAGTTGAAGCCCACCGAATGTCTGTAGACGTTTATGGTGTACAGCTACAGGCAACAATTGATCCGTTTAAAGCGAGCTATGGCCGAAAAACGTCCGGAATATGCGACCAGACACGAGTCCATAATCTTTTAACATGACAACGCTCGGCCTCACGTTGCTATTGTAGTTAAAAACTATTTGGAAAATAGCGGGTGGGAAATTCTGGCTCTCCCTCCTTATAGCCCAGACCTTGCCCCTTCCGACTACCATTTGTTTCGATCGATGCAGAACGCTTTGACTGGAATACGCTCCACGTCACAACAGGGTATGAAAAATGGTTTGATTCATTCTTGGCTTCAAATGGTGAACGCTTCTTCCGCGACGGAATTCATAAATTACCAGAAAGATGCGGAAAAGTAGTGGCTAGCCATGGACAATATTTTTATTGATGTATTAATTCATTTTATCATTCAAATAAGTGCGTGTTTTGAGGAAAAAAAACAGCCCGATTTAAGTTGTACACCCAATAGATAATAAAACACACTACCAAAACGGCACGATTAGATAGATTGTGTTAACCATATTATGATAGGGGTGTCGATAAACTATAGGAAATTGAACTATGCCCACTTTTACCATGGCCGTTTGTTTCGAAATACTATGGACCATTTTCTCAGTGCAAGTTCGTACTATTTATATAGTTAACATTAAGACTTGTTGAATATAAATTGTTAAAAGAAAAGTGAGTATACGAACAATATTATGGTAATCTCATAGTGAAGGCGTAAATCATTTGTGGAACGTACCATTAAAGTAGACAGCGGTAGCATGCTATGATAGATATAGATATATGAGTGCATTAATTTATCAGTTTTTAAAATTGGATATTTTGAAAACTATTGCGACGCGCCAAAAATCGATTTGAGCAATGACATATATTATGAAAAAGACGATCTGTGCAAAATTCCATCTATATTGAAGGTATCAGCTATTCTACTTTCTACTACTTCATCTACTACTTCAGCTACTTTCATCTGTTAAGCCAAATCTACTATCAGAATAACATAAGTACCCGGTAGGACAGCGGCAGCTTGCGTAGTATAGATGGGTAGGTGGTAGGTTCGAATCCATGTTCAAGCGAAATATTTTCTTCAATAGGTATCATTTCAGGAGGTCAAGGAATGACAAATTATGATAAACAATCATACTGGTAGTACTCTCAATTGAGAATTGTTGAATTTATCAAATATTATATACACAGTAGGCAAAAGAATTAAAGGATATTGAAAAAGTCCGCCAATTTTAGGGTCATTTTCAAATAGCTGTAACTCCGCGAAAAATGGTCGTACAGCAAAATAAAAATAAACAAATTGAAGGTGTGAATCTCTAGCTTTGAGATCTTGAGCTCAACAATTTTTCGCATCAGCCAATTTTTAGTCGCCATCGAAAAACCAGAGTAAAAAAAATTTTCAAAATGTTTGCTCATCTTGAACAGTCTGCACGGACTTTAGTAATTTTTTTTTGAATGATCGGATTAAAAGGATCGTCTAGCTGGATTCTTCCCCTTTAATTTGAGCGGTGGGATAGCTCTGTACGATTTTTTCTCGCTGAGATATCGATGTTCAAAGCAAAAATGACACTTTTGACTGATTACTCGGAGACTAATGGTCGCACAGAAATAAAACCAGAGGGTTTTGGAAACTTCGAAGTATTCTCTATAAGACGATTTTATCATTTTTTTCATCGGGATTTTTTTTATGCGGAAAATGGATTTAAAAAAACGTGAAAAATGGCATATTTACGAATATTCTTTTAACTAAGGATTATTTTGCCAATATCGAATAGATAAAAAAAAATCGGTTTTTTATGACCTCAAAGTATCCTACAAAAGCCCTCAAAAGTTTAAACCCCTGCGATGGTTTTTTCATTGTGTTCCGAATGATAGAAATTGTGGTTTTAGCCAAAAATCGATTAAAGGCTAAATCTACCACCTTTTATTCGTCCTTTGAGAATCACAATTTTTTTTGGCACTGGTCCGGATTTTCGGTGCTAAAAATGTTGATTGTTGAACAACGGGAACAAATTTTTGTTTCACGAAAAAAAAATTAAATGAAATTTTTTTTTTTTTTAAATAAATTTATTGAAAAAAATCGAAAATAAATTGTTAGATTTTTTTATAGCCCTGAACGTTTTTCATGATACGACGAGCGATTGGAGTTGTTGGAATTCACAGTTCTTTTAATGTGTGCGTGTGTACAATTTACATCCCTACGATACGATACGACACATTACGCATACGTCCCACGATCATTAGATCAAGATTTTTTTTATAACAATTTTATTCACCACCTGTATTAGCGTAACCTAAAGCGTACCACGTAGAGGATGCTCGGTTGGATTTACGCTTCTTTTTGTGCCTGTTCCACACGCACACATTCAAAGAACTGTGAATTCCGACAACTCCAATCACTCGTCATATCATGAAAAACGTTCGGTGCTATAAAAAAAAATGTAACAATTTATTTTCGATTTTTTTAAATTAATTTTTTTGTAAAAAAAAACTTTTAATTCATTTTTGTTTTCATTAAACAAAAATTTGTTCCCGTTGTTCAACTATCAACATTCTTTAGCACCGGAAATTCGGATCAGTGCCAAAAAAATTGTAATTCTCAAAAGACGAATAAAAGGTGGTAGATTTAGCCTTTCATCGATTTTTGGCAAAAACCACAATTTCGATCAAACATCTATATCTCGAAAATTATAGCGTGCCGCCAAAAATCCTTTTAGGGAATCTCTTAAAATATAAAAAGGGAAGTGTGAGTCAAATTTCAAATCGAAATTCGGTTTTCGCTTCTCGAAACTTTATCCAATCAGGGGCCGTCCATAAATTACGTAACGCAGAATTTCCTAATTCCAATATTGTCATTTGTTAAAATAGTTCATTTTTAACATTTATCTCACGCACAGAAGAGCCAGTCGCCAGCGAGAACTCTTGCTTCGATTCTCCGAAATCTTGGATGGCTTGCGAAGTCGGCGTTGAGCAAAAAAACAAATGGTGCTGAAGTTTGCAACGTTGTAATGCAACGAAAATTCATCTAAATTTTTTTATTTCGTAATATTTTTTCCCGATTTAGGTAGTGGATCCCTAAAAAGCACGTTCAAAAATGTTTCAATGATTTGATAGCTCTAATGTGGTGAAAAAAAATTGGGCGGTACGAAAAAAGTGTCATTTCGTTGCATCCCAACGATGCAAACTTCAATACCATAAAAACAAAACGCTTTCTCGACGCTAAGTGTGTATGTGTATGTACATACACATACCCACACGAAGTGTGAATTCGCTGTGAAGGGACAGCGTTGTGGAAGAAAACAGTCTTCGACTGCGTGTGCTAACGTGTCGTACGCACACCGCCACACACGCGTTTCGTGGAGGCAACGATACATTGTAAATGCTTCGTCGCGTTAAGAAGGTGCAATACGAGACAATGATAAAGCAGTGCAGCCAGATCGCGCGTAAAAGTTACCCCCTCTCTAGTCTCTTACGCGCTCATCACCCAATCATAATAGCGCGTGTCCGTGAGCGAGCGACGCTCGGACATCTTCGGAAAGAGCCGAGCGCGGTCGAATTTTCCCGACCGTGCCTTCGGCAGCTACACCAATGCATGGACGCTGAGCACGTTCGATCGAGGGAAAAAGCAATCTGAGCACGACTCGGGCGTGACGTTACCCGGCGGCACGCGCGACGCTTTTAGATTATTTCAATGCTTATAAATAAGCTCTTGATTCTCTGCGTTATTAATGTATACAAAAAAAAGTATCGCGCATTCTGATCGCTTATTTTTTTAGTTTATACGTTAATTTAAAAATAATAATAAATCTAAGTTACAACTTATTTATCTTCTAAAAAATTGTTTACGCTTTACTCACACCCGTCCTTATTCCAAACAAAATTATAATTCATAAAAGTAAGCGGAAATATATTTATATTCGTATTATTATATTCATTCTCATACACTTTCATCAAGCGATAAAGCATGCTCCCCAAAAACGAGCCAATCGTCCATCCGGCCGCCAATCGTAAGTACCAGAAAGTGCACATATACTACAAGCGATGAGACGGTCCCGTTGGTAGCGTTCCTGACGTCGGTCCACAGGGGCGCGGGTTCCCGCGCTCAGTAGTTTTGTTATTTATTATTTTATTAATTCTTATTTGTTTAGTTATTTTTATTAGTTATCATTATTATTTTAATTAGTTATCTTTAAGTGTCGAATAATTTATCGCGCACTGTGACCGCATATTTTATTAGTTTGTACGTTAATTCAAATACAATAATAAATCTAAATTACAACTTATTTATCTTCCAAAAAATTGTTTACGCTTTACTCACACAAGCACTTACGATTCGCGGCCGGATAGATAATTGACTTGTTTTTGAGGTAATACTTTATTGCTTGATGAAAGTATGAGAATGAATATAACAATACGAATATAAATATATTTCCGCTTACTTTTATGAACGACAATTTATTTGGCATAGGGACGGGTGTGAGTAAAGCGTAAACAATTTTTTAGAACATAAATAAGTTGTAATTTAGATTTATTATTATATTCAAATAAACGTACAAACTAATAAAATAATCGGTCAGAGTGCGCGATAAATTTTTCGACGCTAAAAGATAACTAATCAAAATAATAATGATAACTAATTAAAATAACTAATCAAATAAGAATTAATAGTAATAATAAGAAAAAAAATTTTAAAAAGCACCGAGCGCAGGGAACGATCCGGCGCCTCTGCGGACTGAAGCCAGGAACGCTACCAACGGGACCATCTCATCGCTTGTAGAATATATGCACTTTCTGGTACTTACAATTCGCGGCCGGATGGATGTTTGGCTTGTTTTTGGGGATAATGCTTTATCGCTTGATGAAAGTATGAGAATTAATATAATAATACGAATATAAATATATTTCCGCTTACTTTTATGAATTATAATTTATTTGGCATAAGGACGGGTGAGAGTAAAGCGTAAACAATTTTTTAGAAGATAAATAAGTTGTAATTAAGATTTATTATTATATTTAAATTAACGTATAAACTAAAAAAATAAGCGATTAGAGTTCGCGATACATTTTTTTGTATACATTAATAACGCAGAGAATTGAGAGCTAAATAAGCATTGCAATTATCTAAAAGCCTCGCGCGTGCCGTCGGGTGACGTCACGCGCGAGTCGTGCTCAGATTGCTTTTTCCCTCGAAACCTTCGTTTCGGCTTGGCCGCACATGAACGTGCTCGGCGTTCGTGCATTGGTGTAGCTGCCGAAGGCGCGGTCGGGAAACTTCGACCGCGCTCAGCTTTTTCCGAAGATGTCTGAGCATCGCTCGCTCACGGACACGCGCTGCTATGATTGTGTGATGGGCGTGTAAGAGACTAGAGAGGGGGTAACTTTTACGCGCGATCTGGTTGCACTGTGTCACAGTGTCTCGAGAGAATTTGACGTACCGGCGCGAGCTGGGGTGCATCGAAGTTATGCTTCGGGGGCCATTCCTTCTTAAGGGGTTATGTCAACTTGTAAAAGTCGAAAAATAACTTTTTCCGAAACTAATATATTTGGACAGTGTATAATCTTATAAACGTTCACTAAAAATTTCACGGTGATCAGATTAAATTTGACAGACTTATAGCGTCATTCGAAACTTTGAGTGAAGTTCCGAAAAGGATGGTGTTCAAGTTTGCATCGTTGAAAATGAACGAAAGTGTCTTTTGTATCTGTATTTCGTCATTTTCATTATTTATAAAAATCTTTTTTTGCAGATTTAAATTCTAGATCTCTCAATAAGCTACTTGAAAAGTGATTGAGGGTTTTTCGTAACGAAAATTTGTCAAATGAAATGATCCAAAGATGCAAACTTCAATTTGATCCGAAAAGGCCCCACCTTCGATCCAGCTGAGATTTCGCACAGACGTTTCCTTTAATATTTCAAGGGATCCCCTTAAAATAAAGTTTTGTGACGCGCCGGAGTTTTCGAAATATCGACTTTTGAATGTCGGAAAACATGATTTAGTCATATAAATACTCGTGTGCATCGTGGCGACAGTGGCTTGTATGCCCACTTTGTCTCCTTGGTACACAATGTACTATTTGAGATCGTTTTTGGAGCTCCATGATGCAATTGATGAAACGGTAACGTTGCAATATGCGTACATGACGGCTTCCGAATCTTCATCTTCTTTAGAGTGAATTTCTGACTCTAAAACGGTCGAATTTTTTTTCAGGCTACGTTTTGGCGCTTTCCAATGCAAATATCGAAAAAATAAATGTGTGACAGACGTACGTCGGTAGATCCTATTTTTTTCTATTTACACCACGAGCTAACGATGGCTGCCGGAACTCGAAAATCGACTAGGAGGCGTACACAAATTACGTAACGCCAAATTTCCCAATTTGTACCCACCCCCCTATTCCGTTACGTAACGGGTGCTTAGTCGCCAATAATTGTGATTTTTTTCATAGACATAACTAGTTATGAAAGGATCGGGTTTATACTCATATTATCAACTATATATTCATCTAGTTTTGTAACAATTTTTATGAAAAAATCGTTAAAATTAACCAAGATATATGCCATGATTTGACAAAGAAAAAAAAATTCTCTTCATTGTCCCATCGATAATTTTATAAAAGGTTATCTGTAAATGAAAACTCGACAATTTATCGATATCTATACAAATGTAACCATCGTTATGCGTAGCCGATCTTTTATTTGGATTTTTTGTACAAAATGCCGACAGATTGCGCATTTTATTTATACTTTCAAGGCCCTTTTTTATATTCAAGCAGTCTATCAATTTTTCACCCCCGCCTAAGGGTGGCTCACAGACCCCGAAAATCGTCTAAATTTTTGTCAGGCTACGTTTAGGAGCTCCCTAATGCGAATATCGAAAAATAAAATGTGTGATACCTGTACGTCGGGAGATACGATTTTTTGTCGATTTTTTCGTTTTTTCAACCTCGCTTAAGGGTGGCTTCCGGATCTCGAAAATCATCCAAACTTTTTCCACACTACTTTCTAGAGCTCCCCAATGCGAATATCGAAAAAGAAAATGTGTGATACCTGTCCGTCTGGAGATACGATTTTTTTTCGATTTTTTTCAATTTTTCAACCTCGCTTAAGGGTGGCTTCCGGATCTCGAAAATGATCCAAACTTTTTCCACACTACTTTCTAGAGCTCCTTAATGGGAATATCGAAAAAGAAAATGTGTGATACCTGTACGTCGGGAGATACGATTTTTTGTCGATTTTTTTCGATTTTTCAATCTCGCTTAAGGGTGGCTTCCGGATCTCGAAAATCATCCAAACTTTTTCCGGGCTACTTTCTAGAGCTCCCCAATGCGAATATCGAAAAAGAAAATGTGTGATACCTGTCCGTCGGGAGATACGATTTTTTTTCGATTTTTTTCAATTTTTCAACCTCGCTTAAGGGTGGCTTCCGGATCTCGAAAATCATCCAAACTTTTTCCACACTACTTTCTAGAGCTCCTTAATGGGAATATCGAAAAAGAAAATGTGTGATACCTGTACGTCGGGAGATACGATTTTTTGTCGATTTTTTTCGATTTTTCAATCTCGCTTAAGGGTGGCTTCCGGATCTCGAAAATCATCCAAACTTTTTCCGGGCTACTTTCTAGAGCTCCCCAATGCGAATATCGAAAAAGAAAATGTGTGATACCTGTCCGTCGGGAGATACGATTTTTTTTCGATTTTTTTCAATTTTTCAACCTCGCTTAAGGGTGGCTTCCGGATCTCGAAAATCATCCAAACTTTTTCCACACTACTTTCTAGAGCTCCTTAATGGGAATATCGAAAAAGAAAATGTGTGATACCTGTACGTCGGGAGATACGATTTTTTTTCGATTTTTTTCGATTTTTCAATCTCGCTTAAGGGTGGCTTCCGGATCTCGAAAATCATCCAAACTTTTTCCGGGCTACTTTCTAGAGCTCCCCAATGCGAATATCGAAAAAGAAAATGTGTGATACCTGTCCGTCGGGAGATACGATTTTTTTTCGATTTTTTTCAATTTTTCAACCTCGCTTAAGGGTGGCTTCCGGATCTCGAAAATCATCCAAACTTTTTCCACACTACTTTCTAGAGCTCCTTAATGGGAATATCGAAAAAGAAAATGTGTGATACCTGTACGTCGGGAGATACGATTTTTTGTCGATTTTTTTCGATTTTTCAATCTCGCTTAAGGGTGGCTTCCGGATCTCGAAAATCATCCAAACTTTTTCCGGGCTACTTTCTAGAGCTCCCCAATGCGAATATCGAAAAAGAAAATGTGTGATACCTGTCCGTCGGGAGATACGATTTTTTTTCGATTTTTTTCAATTTTTCAACCTCGCTTAAGGGTGGCTTCCGGATCTCGAAAATCATCCAAACTTTTTCCACACTACTTTCTAGAGCTCCTTAATGGGAATATCGAAAAAGAAAATGTGTGATACCTGTACGTCGGGAGATACGATTTTTTTTCGATTTTTTTCGATTTTTCAATCTCGCTTAAGGGTGGCTTCCGGATCTCGAAAATCATCCAAACTTTTTCCGGGCTACTTTCTAGAG
This sequence comes from Ophion obscuratus, assembly GCA_964007375.1. Classification (NCBI taxonomy): domain Eukaryota; kingdom Metazoa; phylum Arthropoda; class Insecta; order Hymenoptera; family Ichneumonidae; genus Ophion; species Ophion obscuratus. The sequence goes on along the minus strand of OZ023323.1, from coordinate 3,915,608 downwards.
CTCCCCAATGCGAATATCGAAAAAGAAAATGTGTGATACCTGTCCGTCGGGAGATACGATTTTTTTTCGATTTTTTTCAATTTTTCAACCTCGCTTAAGGGTGGCTTCCGGATCTCGAAAATCATCCAAACTTTTTCCACACTACTTTCTAGAGCTCCTTAATGGGAATATCGAAAAAGAAAATGTGTGATACCTGTACGTCGGGAGATACGATTTTTTGTCGATTTTTTTCGATTTTTCAATCTCGCTTAAGGGTGGCTTCCGGATCTCGAAAATCATCCAAACTTTTTCCGGGCTACTTTCTAGAGCTCCCCAATGCGAATATCGAAAAAGAAAATGTGTGATACCTGTTCGTCGGGAGATACGATTTTTTTTCGATTTTTTTCAATTTTTCAACCTCGCTTAAGGGTGGCTTCCGGATCTCGAAAATCATCCAAACTTTTTCCACACTACTTTCTAGAGCTCCTTAATGGGAATATCGAAAAAGAAAATGTGTGATACCTGTACGTCGGGAGATACGATTTTTTTTCGATTTTTTTCGATTTTTCAATCTCGCTTAAGGGTGGCTTCCGGATCTCGAAAATCATCCAAACTTTTTCCGGGCTACTTTCTAGAGCTCCCCAATGCGAATATCGAAAAAGAAAATGTGTGATACCTGTCCGTCGGGAGATACGATTTTTTTTCGATTTTTTTCAATTTTTCAACCTCGCTTAAGGGTGGCTTCCGGATCTCGAAAATCATCCAAACTTTTTCCACACTACTTTCTAGAGCTCCTTAATGGGAATATCGAAAAAGAAAATGTGTGATACCTGTACGTCGGGAGATACGATTTTTTTCGATTTTTCAATCTCGCTTAAGGGTGGCTTCCGGATCTCGAAAATCATCCAAACTTTTTCCGGGCTACTTTCTAGAGCTCCCTAATGCGAATATCGAAAAAGAAAATGTGTGATACCTGTCCGTCGGGAGATACGATTTTTTTTCGATTTTTTTCAATTTTTCAACCTCGCTTAAGGGTGGCTTCCGGATCTCGAAAATCATCCAAACTTTTTCCACACTACTTTCTAGAGCTCCTTAATGGGAATATCGAAAAAGAAAATGTGTGATACCTGTACGTCGGGAGATACGATTTTTTTTCGATTTTTTTCGATTTTTCAATCTCGCTTAAGGGTGGCTTCCGGATCTCGAAATTCATCCAAACTTTTTCCGGGCTACTTTCTAGAGCTCCCCAATGCGAATATCGAAAAAGAAAATGTGTGATACCTGTCCGTCGGGAGATACGATTTTTTTTCGATTTTTTTCAATTTTTCAACCTCGCTTAAGGGTGGCTTCCGGATCTCGAAAATCATCCAAACTTTTTCCACACTACTTTCTAGAGCTCCTTAATGGGAATATCGAAAAAGAAAATGTGTGATACCTGTCCGTCGGGAGATACGATTTTTTTTCGATTTTTTTCAATTTTTCAACCTCGCTTGAGGGTGGTTTCCGGATCTCGAAAATCATCCAAACTTTTTCCACACTACTTTCTAGAGCTCCTTAATGGGAATATCGAAAAAGAAAATGTGTGATACCTGTACGTCGGGAGATACGATTTTTTTTCGATTTTTTTCGATTTTTCTATCTCGCTTAAGGGTGGCTTCCGGATCTCGAAAATCATCCAAACTTTTTCCGGGCTACTTTCTAGAGCTCCCCAATGCGAATATCGAAAAAGAGAATGTGTGATACCTGTCCGTCGGGAGATACGATTTTTTTTCGATTTTTTTCAATTTTTCAACCTCGCTTAAGGGTGGCTTCCGGATCTCGAAAATCATCCAAACTTTTTCCACACTACTTTCTAGAGCTCCTTAATGGGAATATCGAAAAAGAAAATGTGTGATACCTGTACGTCGGGAGATACGATTTTTTTTCGATTTTTTTCGATTTTTCAATCTCGCTTAAGGGTGGCTTCCGGATCTCGAAAATCATCCAAACTTTTTCCGGGCTACTTTCTAGAGCTCCCCAATGCGAATATCGAAAAAGAAAATGTGTGATACCTGTCCGTCGGGAGATACGATTTTTTTTCGATTTTTTTCAATTTTTCAACCTCGCTTAAGGGTGGCTTCCGGATCTCGAAAATCATCCAAACTTTTTCCACACTACTTTCTAGAGCTCCTTAATGGGAATATCGAAAAAGAAAATGTGTGATACCTGTACGTCGGGAGATACGATTTTTTTTCGATTTTTTTCGATTTTTCAATCTCGCTTAAGGGTGGCTTCCGGATCTCGAAATTCATCCAAACTTTTTCCGGGCTACTTTCTAGAGCTCCCCAATGCGGATATCGAAAAAGAAAATGTGTGATACCTGTCCGTCGGGAGATACGATTTTTTTTCGATTTTTTTCAATTTTTCAACCTCGCTTAAGGGTGGCTTCCGGATCTCGAAAATCATCCAAACTTTTTCCACACTACTTTCTAGAGCTCCTTAATGGGAATATCAAAAAAGAAAATGTGTGATACCTGTCCGTCGGGAGATACGATTTTTTTTCGATTTTTTTCAATTTTTCAACCTCGCTTAAGGGTGGTTTCCGGATCTCGAAAATCATCCAAACTTTTTCCACACTACTTTCTAGAGCTCCTTAATGGGAATATCGAAAAAGAAAATGTGTGATACCTGTACGTCGGGAGATACGATTTTTTTTCGATTTTTTTCGATTTTTCAATCTCGCTTAAGGGTGGCTTCCGGATCTCGAAAATCATCCAAACTTTTTCCGGGCTACTTTCTAGAGCTCCCCAATGCGAATATCGAAAAAGAGAATGTGTGATACCTGTCCGTCGGGAGATACGATTTTTTTTCGATTTTTTTCAATTTTTCAACCTCGCTTAAGGGTGGCTTCCGGATCTCGAAAATCATCCAAACTTTTTCCACACTACTTTCTAGAGCTCCTTAATGGGAATATCGAAAAAGAAAATGTGTGATACCTGTACGTCGGGAGATACGATTTTTTTTCGATTTTTTTCGATTTTTCAATCTCGCTTAAGGGTGGCTTCCGGATCTCGAAAATCATCCAAACTTTTTCCGGGCTACTTTCTAGAGCTCCCCAATGCGAATATCGAAAAAGAAAATGTGTGATACCTGTCCGTCGGGAGATACGATTTTTTTTCGATTTTTTTCAATTTTTCAACCTCGCTTAAGGGTGGCTTCCGGATCTCGAAAATCATCCAAACTTTTTCCACACTACTTTCTAGAGCTCCTTAATGGGAATATCGAAAAAGAAAATGTGTGATACCTGTACGTCGGGAGATACGATTTTTTTTCGATTTTTTTCGATTTTTCAATCTCGCTTAAGGGTGGCTTCCGGATCTCGAAAATCATCCAAACTTTTTCCGGGCTACTTTCTAGAGCTCCCCAATGCGAATATCGAAAAAGAAAATGTGTGATACCTGTTCGTCGGGAGATATGATTTTTTTTCGATTTTTTTCAATTTTTCAACCTCGCTTAAGGGTGGCTTCCGGATCTCGAAAATCATCCAAACTTTTTCCACACTACTTTCTAGAGCTCCTTAATGGGAATATCGAAAAAGAAAATGTGTGATACCTGTACGTCGGGAGATACGATTTTTTTTCGATTTTTTTCGATTTTTCAATCTCGCTTAAGGGTGGCTTCCGGATCTCGAAAATCATCCAAACTTTTTCCGGGCTACTTTCTAGAGCTCCCCAATGCGAATATCGAAAAAGAAAATGTGTGATACCTGTCCGTCGGGAGATACGATTTTTTTTCGATTTTTTTCAATTTTTCAACCTCGCTTAAGGGTGGCTTCCGGATCTCGAAAATCATCCAAACTTTTTCCACACTACTTTCTAGAGCTCCTTAATGGGAATATCGAAAAAGAAAATGTGTGATACCTGTACGTCGGGAGATACGATTTTTTTTCGATTTTTTTCGATTTTTCAATCTCGCTTAAGGGTGGCTTCCGGATCTCGAAAATCATCCAAACTTTTTCCGGGCTACTTTCTAGAGCTCCCCAATGCGAATATCGAAAAAGAAAATGTGTGATACCTGTCCGTCGGGAGATACGATTTTTTTTCGATTTTTTTCAATTTTTCAACCTCGCTTAAGGGTGGCTTCCGGATCTCGAAAATCATCCAAACTTTTTCCACACTACTTTCTAGAGCTCCTTAATGGGAATATCGAAAAAGAAAATGTGTGATACCTGTACGTCGGGAGATACGATTTTTTGTCGATTTTTTTCGATTTTTCAATCTCGCTTAAGGGTGGCTTCCGGTTCTCGAAAATCATCCAAACTTTTTCCGGGCTACTTTCTAGAGCTCCCCAATGCGAATATCGAAAAAGAAAATGTGTGATACCTGTCCGTCGGGAGATACGATTTTTTTTCGATTTTTTTCAATTTTTCAACCTCGCTTAAGGGTGGCTTCCGGATCTCGAAAATCATCCAAACTTTTTCCACACTACTTTCTAGAGCTCCTTAATGGGAATATCGAAAAAGAAAATGTGTGATACCTGTACGTCGGGAGATACGATTTTTTTTCGATTTTTTTCGATTTTTCAATCTCGCTTAAGGGTGGCTTCCGGATCTCGAAAATCATCCAAACTTTTTCCGGGCTACTTTCTAGAGCTCCCCAATGCGAATATCGAAAAAGAAAATGTGTGATACCTGTCCGTCGGGAGATACGATTTTTTTCGATTTTTTTCAATTTTTCAACCTCGCTTAAGGGTGGCTTCCGGATCTCGAAAATCATCCAAACTTTTTCCACACTACTTTCTAGAGCTCCTTAATGGGAATATCGAAAAAGAAAATGTGTGATACCTGTACGTCGGGAGATACGATTTTTTTTCGATTTTTTTCGATTTTTCAATCTCGCTTAAGGGTGGCTTCCGGATCTCGAAAATCATCCAAACTTTTTCCGGGCTACTTTCTAGAGCTCCCCAATGCGAATATCGAAAAAGAAAATGTGTGATACCTGTTCGTCGGGAGATACGATTTTTTTTCGATTTTTTTCAATTTTTCAACCTCGCTTAAGGGTGGCTTCCGGATCTCGAAAATCATCCAAACTTTTTCCACACTACTTTCTAGAGCTCCTTAATGGGAATATCGAAAAAGAAAATGTGTGATACCTGTACGTCGGGAGATACGATTTTTTTTCGATTTTTTTCGATTTTTCAATCTCGCTTAAGGGTGGCTTCCGGATCTCGAAAATCATCCAAACTTTTTCCGGGCTACTTTCTAGAGCTCCCCAATGCGAATATCGAAAAAGAAAATGTGTGATACCTGTCCGTCGGGAGATACGATTTTTTTTCGATTTTTTTCAATTTTTCAACCTCGCTTAAGGGTGGCTTCCGGATCTCGAAAATCATCCAAACTTTTTCCACACTACTTTCTAGAGCTCCTTAATGGGAATATCGAAAAAGAAAATGTGTGATACCTGTACGTCGGGAGATACGATTTTTTTTCGATTTTTTTCGATTTTTCAATCTCGCTTAAGGGTGGCTTCCGGATCTCGAAAATCATCCAAACTTTTTCCGGGCTACTTTCTAGAGCTCCCCAATGCGAATATCGAAAAAGAGAATGTGTGATACCTGTCCGTCGGGAGATACGATTTTTTTTCGATTTTTTTCAATTTTTCAACCTCGCTTAAGGGTGGCTTCCGGATCTCGAAAATCATCCAAACTTTTTCCACACTACTTTCTAGAGCTCCTTAATGGGAATATCGAAAAAGAAAATGTGTGATACCTGTACGTCGGGAGATACGATTTTTTTTCGATTTTTTTCGATTTTTCAATCTCGCTTAAGGGTGGCTTCCGGATCTCGAAAATCATCCAAACTTTTTCCGGGCTACTTTCTAGAGCTCCCCAATGCGAATATCGAAAAAGAAAATGTGTGATACCTGTCCGTCGGGAGATACGATTTTTTTTCGATTTTTTTCAATTTTTCAACCTCGCTTAAGGGTGGCTTCCGGATCTCGAAAATCATCCAAACTTTTTCCACACTACTTTCTAGAGCTCCTTAATGGGAATATCGAAAAAGAAAATGTGTGATACCTGTACGTCGGGAGATACGATTTTTTTTCGATTTTTTTCGATTTTCACCCACGCTTAAGGGCGATTTCTGGGAGACGTACATGGCGGATACATGTTTTTTCTTCACCAAACACATAAAGCAACCAGTTGATTATCAAAAATTGAAAAAAAAAAAAAAAAAAATTTTCGTTGCATTTGCAACGATGCAAACTTCAGTATCATTATCAGGGCCATCTTATAGTGCCAATGAATATTCTCGGGGTGAAGGAGCCTCCGAGATTTCGAAGTGACCTCGGTTTTTAAGAATGCTTCTGTACCTCTCTTCTTAGCTAGATCGATAGCGCATTCCGATACGAATTCATTGAAGCATAATATGTTCATCTTTCGAAGCATTCAACATCACTCATCACCGTTCAACTTCTCACTACGCTGAACGTCGAGAAAAAGTTTTTTTTTCTGCATCCCATATAGCCAGCTTGTTGATGTTGAAGTTTGCAGCGCAATGGCGACGAGTATTCATTCGCTTTACTCGGTCAAATTTTTGTTGGCCCATTTCGACTACGAAAATAACGCGAAGGTTTTTACGTATCCTCATTAGAGATTTGCTACCTCAATTTGTAGAAAAAAAGATTTAGCATTACATAGTAAATATGCAGAAGTAGGGCTCCAGCTGAAAATCAGCGGAATTTTTTTTTTTTTTTACAATTAATATCGAGATGGAGAATTTGTAGTATGTAAAGACCTAATTTAAGCTTGGAGGGGGGGGGGGGGGGGATATTCAGAATTAAAACAGGCAATTTTTTTTACAATTTCACACGATCTCGAAAAGTTTCTTTATTGCGATACACAGAGAGTGAAAACGGTCAGTGTGATCGGTGTAAGGCTGGGAATACACGTCCGATTTTTTCTTTCCGACAATCCGATCCGACAGTCGGATCCGACTATCGGAAGGCGCTCGTGCCATACATTTGTTTGAGCATGCAATACACATCCGATCCGACTATCGGAACTCGGATCCGACTATCGGATCGGATGTGTATTGCATGCTCAAGCAAATGTATGGCACGAGCGCCTTCCGATAGTCGGATCCGACTGCCGGATCGGA